>PVLA01001446.1:0-234146 GCA_004027455.1 Hydrochoerus hydrochaeris | reverse complement strand
GACAGATTGGAATTTTCTTGTCTTGTTTTTGTTTCTGTGCTTCAGTTTACCAAAACTGCAAACTGAGGTGATCTCCAGAGGAGTTTTCTGACTTGATAATGTGCCATGGTGTGGCTCAGTTTGCCTCATGTGTTCAGCAGGTGTAAAATGCACAGAAGCACCTCTTCCTCCACACTGTGCTCTCTGGCTGCACTAGCACGCAATGCTCTCTTTTTGGAGCATCTTTGACAGTTTGATCCTTAGCAAACCTTGGCACTCAACTCTGGACCAGTTTTTTTGTTTGTTTTGTTTTTTAGCAAATTTCCTTCTTGATCTTATCCATGTCCAAAAATATTGATTCAATGATTTATATATTCAGTAAGAACTATTTGAGAATATGATAGTGAACAGCACAGATTAAAATTTCTGGAAAAGTCCAGGAAATCATGGGTCTCATACACCATGGAGGATACACAGTTCTTTTCAGAACTGAAATTTCAGAAACCCTTCTTGAGAGACACAAACATACATGAGTGCAGATTAAACTCACAGTGCATGGACAGTGACTGTTACTGGGATTTCCCACCAACATTCCAAACTCAGTATGTCCTTACTGATCTTCTTATACCTAGTCCAGCACTATCTCTGAGAAACAGGGAGGCTCTTACCACTCTGCCGTGAAGATTGGTGTCACCCAAACTGCTTATAGTCCTTCTTCCCCTCATAGCATCTGGTTCTTCTTTCATGGATGCAACAATTTCACAGTTCCAGGAGATACTAATTTTATTTTATTTTTCCATATTCTTTTATTCTATCCATTGGGTCTTTCCCTTCAGTGCTTTTCTTTGATTCATTAGCTTTGTCTTTTTTGTCATATTGAGAAATGTATTCAAATATCTTGCTACCTGTTGATACTTAAGAGTAAGCACTCCATTCTGATTTAAGTGTGAGTGGGTTGGGGTTGCTGCCTGATGGGCTTCACTGGAGACTGATTATGCCTGGTTCAGCTCTTTCACTAAGGGGATTGCCTCCTAAATATTAATATCTGGGGTTCTTTTCTCTGGGTTATTTTGTTTGTCCATTGAAGAAGCTTCTTAGCATCTCTTGCCCAAGGGACAGATGTCTAGCTTCCAGGATTCTCAACATAGATCTTGATAGGGAGGATAATATCTCTGTCCTTCAGCATACAGAGTTTAGCTGAATCCCTTTATATAGCTCTAAATCTGACCCCTGTCCTTGTGTTTCTGATATTCGTGAGCACTGAGCCCAGGAAGGCCTTTGCTTCTTATGTCAATGGGCAACAGAGAGTATTTGTCACAGAGGAAGCACTGAATAACCAGGGTTACAAATTCCCATTGAGTGAACAGTTGGCTTCTATTCTTGGCTACTGTATTCCTTATGTTGGAGCTATAAGAGGGACAGCCATTGTTGCAGGAATGAAGGGTAGACAAGAGGCCAAAGGCTGGGTTTCCTCCACACCAAGACTGATCTAGCTACTCCTTCTGCTAAAAGTCTGATATTGCAGCAACACATTAAGTATCACAGTATGAATTTATACCTCAAGGTGACCACTCAGCCAACTGTGGGTAGATTAATCACAGGACTATTTCCTCCTCCTTGGAGTGGTCACCACTTCATTCTTGTTGACAAAGGTATGTTTTTCAATTATTGAGCAGACCCAAGGAACAGCCAAGGATCATAGGAATCCTGAGTGAGTGGCAGAGGGAGAGGTCAGATATAAATTAGGGCTTAAGTGCCAACTGAACAGCAGGGTCTCTAGCATGTCTCACTAACTCTCTAATTGTGGTTTTAAGAAAATCTATTTGTGTATTTAAAATTCTGACTTTGTACCACCTTAAAGAATCATAGTAAGGCAGAGTGACTTAATGTGGGTGCAAATTACGCAAGGAACAGTCCCTAAAAGACATTGCAGGTGGTGCTTACATGTCTTCAGGACATCATCATCTGAGTCCCCCATGAAAGCACTTATTCCAAAAGGAAGGACCTTTTTGAGGTCCTTCAACAGCCTGTTTGAGGGCATTTTATGGCTCTTGGAGCCCTAAGGATCTACACGGGGTTGGACCTAAATGGAAAGGGAGTTAACATCTCCTTGGATTGGCGCTCAACATGGTGGGAGGCAGTCCTGGGTTATATGACTATGAGGAGTCTTTGTCCCATGGTTGGGATAACTTTGAGGTATCTCTGGCAGGACTGAGCCCCAGGTTCTCACAGCAGTAATCTGATTGACCTCACACTGTATTGACTTCTTTGTCTTCCCTTTCTTGCTCCCCTTACTCCTCTACTGTGCTGCCTCTAATTACTTCTCGGATTAATTATTGGCTTTCACATCTTCATGTTGAGATTTGCCTTTGGAATAACTCAATCTAAAGTAAGTTCTCTGAGATCCTCTTCTGGACTCCTAATTGCTTTCCTTATGTTTCTTTCCATCATTGGAAGAATTCCTATTTTCATAATAATCCCCAGCTAAGAGGTTCTTGACATAAATATCACCTCATTCTGGAAGCCATATTAGACACTCCTATTTGACCATATAAGTGACCCCACAGTGCACTTCTATAAGATCTTGTGTCATTTTCATTTCATAGGAGTTAGTTATACTGTTTTTTTAACCTCCTATTCAGTTGTCTGTCTCTCCTTATAGACCAGTGATTTAAAGAGACCAAGAACTATTGTTCTTTTTCCAATCACTGCAACCTAGTACTTTTCATATAGTATTCTATCCAAAAAATGTTTCTAATAAGTTAATAACATAAAATAGAATAAGGCTTGAGTAGAAGAAAATGAGAAACTCAGTTTTGGGCGTAGCACATCTAGGGATCGCTGTGGATATCCTTTTGCAGAAGGAGGGGAGTATTGGAATGTGAATTTCAGGTAGAGAGAGGGGGCCAAAGAGAGATTTTGATTTGAGAGATTTATTATTTATGTGGTAGTTGAAAGCAGTAGAATGTGGAGAGTGAAAAGATTGTTTGACTGTGTCTGAACAGAGAAACATCAACATTGGGGTTGAGGAAGGGTGACAGGCCCATAAAGGAAGAGAAAAATGTTGAAGGAGGAGAACCAGCAGACTTACTGCTCCAAATGTGAAGGGAGTAGAGTTCTTAGTAAGAACTAGAGAAAGTAATCCCTAGTGGCCAATGAAGCAGCTGTGTCAGTTAAAATAGGACAAAAAGGTGGGGGGTGCTGGGAAACAAAGCAGCCAGCTCACTGCCCTGGTAAGTGGCTGTGGCCTGGCAAGTCGCAGCTGCCCCAGGGCAAGAACCCTCGGTGTCTCCTGAGATCCATGCAATGTTAGAACTTGGGGTGCTGGGAAACCAAGCAGCCAGCTCACCACCCTGGTAAGTTGCTGTGGCCTGGCAAGCCATGGTTGGCCCTGGGCGAGAACCATCAGCGTCTCCTGAGATCTGTGCTGTTATGGATTAAAAACTGGTGGTCGGGCCAGGGATTTAGCTCAGCGGTGTAAGTGTCTGCCTGGCAAGCATGAGGTTATGAGCTCGATCCCCGGTACCAAAAAAACAAAACAAAACTGGTGGTCAATTTAATGCCAGCTGGATTACATCAGCATGGCACTGGGCATAGGTGTTTCACCTGAGGAAAGTTGCCAGCATAAATGGAGAAGTGGAGAAGGAGAAGCTATCATGTTAGTGCATCACATTAGTGTGTTAAGGCATTAGGGTGTTGAGGCATTGTGGGTTCTCCTACATGTTGCTATTTGAGCCATTGGTTCTCTGGAGGAGCTCTGGTCTTCACATCGAGCACTGCTTCCTGGCTCCGGAGAGGAAGACGTGTGCCATTTGGTCTCCAGGATGAACTCGTCACGCTGGCTTCCTGGCATGTACTTGACTGTACTTATCATCAGAGGAGCTTGAGGTCTCCATGTCACTGAGGATGGCTGTGGTGATTTTCAGGACAGCCCTGGTCTTTGTTGTGAGCGTGACTTCTTGGCTCCAGCATAGAACCCCCAACCTATCAGTACAACTCCTTTACCCTGCTGTCATAGACTTCCTAGCTTCCACTGCTGACCTTTGGGCCTTCCCAGCATGGATCCATAAAAGAAACTGGTGTGAGTCCTTCTTGTGGGCTCTAGACCTCCAGTTGGACTCATGGGAGGCATTG
The DNA here is from genome assembly GCA_004027455.1 of Hydrochoerus hydrochaeris. Taxonomy (NCBI): domain Eukaryota; kingdom Metazoa; phylum Chordata; class Mammalia; order Rodentia; family Hydrochaeridae; genus Hydrochoerus; species Hydrochoerus hydrochaeris. The sequence goes on along the minus strand of PVLA01001446.1, from coordinate 230,033 downwards.
TTGTGAGCTCTGGGTCTTCATCTGGACTCATGTGGGACATTGCTGTGGGATTCAGTCCCTTGCCTAAATATTCTATGTCTTTAGCATTGTGGATGCTAAAAATGCAGATTTCCTGCATTTTCCTTGTGTTAAACCTGGGTGACCATCATAAAAATAATATTATAAACTCCAAGTCCTGACTTTAATTGTTCTCTGTATTACCCCTGAGTACATCACGTGCCATGTTGGAACTTGGGGTGCAGGGAAACCAAGCTGTCAGCTCGCCATCCTGGTAAGCTGCTATGAGCCTACTGGCACATGGGATGAGAATCAAACATCCACTACCCCCACCCTCGTTAACAAGTGGGAGTCAGAGATCTGAGCATTTCTTTGCGAGGTTGACCATATGCAATATAGCAAATAAGTGGGATTTCCTTCTAACATCTCTTTAAAGGCAAGTATTTTTATCACTGTTTTGCTTTGTTCTGATTAATAGTATTGCTCTATTCAATATTCTGTTTTGATAAGTTCCATAATGTTCTGTATTTCCTTTGATTTTGCTATTCCTGATTGAAAGAACAACTATTGTGAAGAAAACGAGATATACTATGGTACCTATTACTGTTATCCCAGCGACCTGCTGTGAAGTTCTGTACCAATTTCACTACACTGTCTCAATTGGCTTTGTTCTGTCTTTTTCTGTTGTATTTTACTACTTTCAAAATAAAAAAAAAAATAAAAAACAGCCTACAAATAAAGACACAATAGTTAGTGAAAAAACATAAAAAAAGTAGGACAAAAAGGAAAGTCTATTTGATTTAACAAGGCCATGATGGATATGATTTGAGTTTGGAAGTGCAAGCAATAAAAGCCTCAACTGCTTTGAACAGAATGTTGAGGTTGATCTTAGAGAAGAATCAGAAGAGGAGAGTTAAAGAGAAACCTGATAGTTTTTGAGAGTTTCTGAGGCACTCTAGGCAGAGTGTTGGTAGAAATATAAACAGCACTGGTCATTTTGATGAATTGTCAGACAGAAATGATTGTTCAAGGTCTCTTAATGGCCTACAGTATAATGGAAGGTGAGAGAAGTGAATTAAGAGTGAAGTTTATAATGAAAAAGTAAACAATTAAAAGATTTGGAAAATATTCAACCTTGGCCAACTTGTGAAAAATAGAAAAAACTGGAAGAGAATACTTGCAATACTCTGAAACTCCCCTTTGATTTGAAGTTTAGCACAAATAGAAGAAAGACAAGCACTAGTATGAGGACAATAGAAGGATGTTTCCTTGCCAAGAGATGGACAGATGGAAGCGAGGAGAAGATACTGAGACTTAAAATGAGGCTTTAGATGGGTCATTTTTGTTGTTATAAGTGACGGTTTTTGAATACTTACTATGCGTGAGCATTGTGTTAAGAGTTTTTATTGCTATTATATAACATGGAAATATGTCAGTGGTGAAATTTGATAAAGAGAGAGGGGGTCCTTCATGATTTTAACTTGAGGACAGGAAGGGATATGTATGAATATATGATAACTTTTGTTTGTTGAGCATATTTTTGTCAAGAAATATTTCTTTCCTACCTGGGAGGGCTATCAATCACCTGTATCCACTTCCTGTCTTGTATCCTCTGGACACTGAAATGAACATAAGACCCAGGAGGCTGATTATTTCCTTGGCTCAAAGATGGAGAGGTGACTCCAGTTTGACAACTAGAGCCCTTCCTGGCACTTTTATGTTATCAAAAACATGAAGTTTTCTTTCCTGTGGTATCATTACTTCCAAGGATAACAAGAGCTAGAATGGCTGGCTATGGTCATCACATCCATGTAAAGGTAGCCTTCTGGACTGAGGAACAGAAGACAGAAGAGCTCAGGGTGGGACAAGAGAATGGCAAAGTCCTAGAAAATGAAATTTCAACTTTTTTTTAACATGCAGTGGTTAAGCCAGTTCTAGGCTTGGGGTTAATTTGTTTAAGTTAGTTTAAATAGGATATTTGTCACAACCAAAGCTAGAAGGACTAACAGAGGAGAAAATATTGCAAAAGAAGGATAAAAATAGTATAGAAATTCAGATGTCATTTACTGAAGTAAACAAAAAACAATGAATTCCAGTATGGTAGAGGTGATGGAGTGGAACAGTGATTTAAGAACTTCCTTCACAACAAGTCTTATTTTATTGGTCATAAATAAGATTATGTTACCTTCAAATTGTGAGGGTAAAGTAGGAAAATTTCAGAAATGCAAACAATGTGTGCTGAGCAGGGTCACAGGAGGTAACTCACTCAGAATGCATAGGAGCAATGTCACAATCATTAAGAAGTCATGAAGGTGTACAGCAACATTCATACAGTTTCTTTTTTTCCCCTAGTTTCTCCTACATCTTAGGTGTATGTACTATAAAAAGCAGATGATTAGGCTGATCTTGAAATTTTTAGAATGTGCACAATGAATTAGAATTAAATGTATTAGAGAGAAAATGACCAAAGTAATGGAATACAGAATCTAGAACACTGAAAGAAAATGAATCTGAATGAGAACCAACAGACCAAGAAAAATAGAAATACTTACATCACTGTGACACTGAATAGGGACAGGGTATAATGGTGTGAACTGAATGAGAAAGGAAATGATGAAATGTAGCAGACAGAGAATGGGATATTGGAGTTTAAATTTCATAGAATTTTAAAATAGATGCAGAGAATGTCAAGATATTAGTTTTAGAAATAAGTAACTGGAGTGAAGAAGGAGACATTAATCCCTTCATAAAACCTCAGTTGTTTCTAGTTTAAACTCACAAGTATCAAAGTCCTTCCCTAGAACATATTGCTTCTGCCTAGAGTCAGTCAACTTTGGACTGAACCCACTGGAACCAAAAGCCAAAATCAATTTCTCCTCTTTTAAGTTGAAAGTATTGGACATTTTGTCCTGGTGAAGGGAAGTAACTAAAGCAGATCTCCAGTAACACACACACACACACACATCCTAGATTCTGTATGGAAGCCTTCAATAATTCACAAAGGAATTGTTCCATACATTACTTTGGGTTAAATATTTTCTTAAGAATATTTGAGAGATTTCAGCTTGTCAAACAATTGTTCAGACAGTTCTTACTAATTTACCCTGTCCCTATAAGTGGAAATAGCAACTAGCCAGGGAGATGGTATTATCTCCTTTTTAGAAAATATCAATATCTGTCAGTAAAATTTTAAGTTTTGTTGTAACTTATGAAATAAAACAAACTCAGAAGTGAAATATGAATCTTTTTAAAAAAAACTGTGCATTTTGAATTCTCACAGAGTTCTCTGGCTATAACTCATCAACCATGGATGCAGATATTTTCAATACATAAAATAAGTTTTTTATTCAAGAATATTCATGCTCTGCATAGTATACTGCTAAAAAACATTGCTCAATGACAAAGAGTCTGGTTCCCCAAAATATGTAGAATAGTGCTGTCCACATTGAGATTTAAGCCAGTACTTGATTGAAAAAATCTATATAAACGAAGAAGTGAATGTAAGAATCTGTACACATAAAGATGTGAATATACTACTTGGTCAAATTCCTTAATTCACTGTAAATATATAGTATGCCCAATCTTTTGATATCATTATAAATTTGCTCTGCAGTACAATCAAACAGAAATATAGGGGTAGATTCAGTTATTTACTTCTAGTGGGTAATTAACAACAAATTATCTTGGATTTAGTTGCAAACCAGAAAATGAAGCTTTCCAAAGTTAAAATTAACTCAGGCAAAAATATTTAAAGTAAAACTTGAAGTATATTGCAATAGTTACATGTAGCATACAAACAAAAGTCTACTGTTTTTTTCTAGTAATCTTTTTAGACCTTTAGTCTACTTTGAGTCCCTGTTACATTTCAGATACACAGCAAGGATCCAGCTAGAACAGTAACCTGGGCCAAATGACAAATGGAGAGGATGTAGTTGGCACCGAATTTTTCTCCTTTTCTGTTTAGTAATCATAAAGAGTAGCTGTACTTAGAAAATTAATTCAAAGGCCATGACACTAATCCATGACTGCACTCATCTTTCCTCTGCTATTATAATAACATGTATTATTTATTTACACAGTATAACAAAAAATCAATGCAGTTGTCTCTTACATGTCTTTGTCATATAAGGTAGACAATTGACTTTTATTAATAGCAAATATTAATATATTAAATTTTAATAATTTCACTCTTAGGATCCTATCTTTAAAAGATTAAAGGAAACACAATAGCTAAAATATGCTTTTCTTTGCATACTTTCACTGTAAATAATTCTCATACAACTTTGTTTAAAATACATCTCTCTTAGTATCTTCCAGTCAAAAAAAATCTTTAAATGTAGCAGTAAAGATAACTCATTTTATTTTTTATTTTATATATATATATATAAAATTATTTTTTTTTGGTTGTTTTAGTATCTGGAATTAAACTTATAACCTCACATTTGCCAGGCAAACATGGTACCACTGAGCTATATCCCTGGCCCAATAACTTATATTTTAAAATGTTTATCATAAATCCCAGATTTTGGGAATGAATAAAGTGAAGAATTTGTCTTAGTTACTTTTCTCCCACTGCTGGGACAAAATACCTGAAACCAAAATTAAGGAAGGAAAGGTTCCCTTTAGCTCACAGTTTGTGGAGGTTTCAGTCCATAATTAGCTGGCTCCAAGGCAGGATGGCACATGGCAGAGGGACAACAGTTCATGCTGGGAGAAGATAACAAAAGTGACAAGAACAAACTTGGGGAGACAAGCTCTTTTCTGTCCCTTATATTGCATGCAGGTTATCTGCTCTAGGGAAGGTGTAACTCTCATTCTTAATCCCAGCATTGGATCATGAAATCAGTCACAAACTCTGGATTCAGCTGTCTCTGAAAAGCCCACCCTCCATGACTGCATGAGGCACTGGGGGCAGGGGGGACATGCAGACATGAACCGTAACACCTTGTTATACCTTCAGTAACTTTGGTGCAATTTCAGCCTTCAGAGGTCCAGATGGCCTAAGAGACATTTGGTAGATACACAGGAAAAGAGACCTTGAAGGAGTATGATGTCAAGTGAAAATGGTTGTCAACTGAAAAGGGCATTTTCCAACCATAGTACTCTTTCCAGGGTACATACTTGGCCCACAGTGGAACCTCTGAGGAGACAATGCAGGAAGCCCTGGGCAGAGGTGCCAGACATTCTGTCCTCAAAAGACTGAGACTGGAAATGCAGGACTGCTGGTCTAGAATACGTATAACACTTTTAGACAGATAGAAAATGTTTACACATGGTGGCCCTTTAAACAATGGTTATTTAGATATGAGTTCCCTTTCAACCACCTCTTATGTCTTACTTTTTTTCTTATTGATGAGACAAAAATAACCCAAAGTTAAAAGGGGGAAGGTTTATTTAGCTCACAACTTGTAAATGTTTCAGCCCATAATCAGCTGGTTTCAAGGAGAGTGTTAGGGCACAGGAGCAACAGTTCAAGGCAGCAGAAGACAGCAAGAGCAGCAAGAGTAAAGAGGGGGAGCAATCTTCTTTTGTCCCTTATTACTGTAAGCAGGCTCCCCCATCTACACCATCCTTGTGGCCTCCTCTTACACAGGCTCAGGATGTTTACAAAGTGAGGCCCCGGCCCCCTCACTTAGTTAAGCTTCTAAATTTATCAATCCTCAAATTGATATAATACATCAACAATTACAGGGTTTTAATAAAATTATTTGGATGTTTTCAGTGTTTAGGTAAAATCTATGTAAATTCTGAAAAGGTTATTCTTCTTATACTGTGTGACCCAAGGACAGTAAGTTGATGGAAAAATTACATATGTTTGTCATTCAGTTTAGAGCTTCTATTCTACCTGGCTATGAAACCAAAAATGAGTCTTTGGCTTTTAGTTTAAATCCTAACTCTTATATATCTTTAGTAATTGTATTCTTTAATTGCAATGAAAGTCTCACAATGGCACTCTACACAGCCATTTGGAATTGTAGTTAAGAAATGACTCTATGCTCACAGCCTTACTCCTAGGAAAATGCACCATAACCATGAGTCTGGACTAAGATTTGTAAAGTGGAACACTTGCCTTCTAAACTGAGCAAAACCAATTATATATCAAATGTGCCCCCTGACAGTCATAAAAACTATTTTATTACTGAAGAATCTTTCAACTCTACTTATTTTGTAATTAAGCTTCCTGGCATTAATTTCATTAAATGATTACTTCTAACAAGATTAGTAAATATTACCCTATAATACATAGAAGGAGAAGCATGTAGAACAGTATCTTTCCTCAGTCAAAAATAGGAAGAATTTTACCAACCAGCATAAGACTAAAAGTAACTATGAACTATAATAAGTTCATCAGTTTTGTAACGGAAATGGGTAAGAGACTTTTCTCTATCATAAGGTTTGCAAAGCCAAATGAGTAGGCTTTTTAGTTGCCAGAGCAAGGGAACCAAAAGCATCTGTCATGAGTTCCCCCAAAAGGTATAAACATGCAGCTTTTAGAGCGGAATCCTAAACAACATATTCTCCCAGGAAGGCCACAGTGGTGGCTGCAACACTAACAGTCAACTGAAACTGAAACGATGTGAAGATTCTGTCAAAAATATTTCTACCCCAAGTGACAAAAATGACAGTGTTGGCAATGCTTGTCAGATTGTCATTAGTATGAACAACAAGGAAATCTCTTTCAGCTACATCTGTTCCTGTTACTGGCATTGCAAATCTAGAAAATTGGAAACTTCTGGAAATGACTCACCATTCTAGATGTCACCAAGAAGACTTGTGATTCATGGGTGGAGGTTAAAATCTCAACGTTACCAGGAGTTTGGGGAAGTGATTCCAACCCTCATGGATGAATAAGCGGTTTGGACTTTGGTGGAAGAAATAATTGCAGATGTGGTAGAAATAGTAAAAGAACTAGAATAAGAAGCAGAGTTGAAAGATGTGAATGCTGAAGTTCTGCAGTCTTATAATAAATGTTTAATGAGTAAGGAGTTGCTTCTTATGGATGAGCAAGGAAGAAAATGGTTTCTTGGCATGGAATCTCCACCCAGTGAAGATATTGTGATACTGTTGAAATGACAACAAAGGATTTAGAATGTTACATAAATTTGTTGATAAAACAGGGCCTGGGTTTAAGAGGATTTACTCTAATTTTGAAATAAACTCTACTGTGAGTAGAAAGTGAACATCCTCAGTGACCTACTACCACGAGCTACACACAAATTTCTCATGAAAGGAAGAATCAATGTATAAGGGACACTTCATTTTTTCCTATTTTTTAAATTTGTCACAGTCACCCCAACTTGCAGCAACCACCACCCTGAGCAGTTAGCAGCTACTGATATCAAAATAGGTCCTCTACCAGCAAAAAAGCTTATGATTCAGTGCAGACTCAGATGGTCCTCAGTGTTTTGGCTCAAACGTGAAGTAGCCCACAAAGACTCATGTGTTGAGAGCTACTTTCCAAACAGCAGTGTTCAGAGCCATGGAGAGAAAGGAGACTGGCTCATGCAAATGGTAACCTTATCAATAAGCTCATAGTTCAGTGGACTATCAGGGGTGGGGACTAGTTGGAGGAAGTAGGTCACGGGAGGTGTGACTAGCAAAGGTATATCTTGTCTCTAACCTCTTCCTCTTTCTCTGGCTTTCTTAGTCTCTGTTTTCTGAGTGCTACAAGGTGAGCAGCTTTCCTTCACCACACCTTCTGCAGTAAAGATCCTGCTTCATCACAAGCCTAGACTCAAGAAGTGCTGGTGCTCCAAGGTGGCAAAATACAAATGACTGAGCTCAGGCAGGAAGAGTAAATTCATCCTCCCTTTACATTTTGGTTCTATTTTCACCTTTAAAAGATTGGACAATGTCTACCCACACAGATAAGGGACATTTTCTTTACTCAGTCTACTGATTTAAATTCTAATCTCCTCCAGAAACAGCCCTCACAGACACTTCCAGAAATAACATTTCACCAGATATCTGGTCATCCCTTAGCACGGTAAAATGGACACATAAATTAACTGTGCTAGTGAAGTTTGGGCCCACCTCTATTTATGAACCTTTACTTAGTGCCTCCATTTTTATTGTTAGGTATTAGTTTGTTGGTATCTGTGCCCAACTAACTTTCCATGACCTTTGTGAGGCTCCATTCAGGGTAGCAGTGCTTAAAAAATGGAGTTATCTGGTGTCTCAGATACTGTGGTTTGACATGTGTCTCCCAAAGTGTGTTTATGTCCAAGTCTGTTGTATCTCTAAATGTGGCCTTATTTAGAAGTGGTGCTTTTGCAAATGGAATCAAGATGAAGTCATGGTAAGTTGGGGTGAGCCCTGATCCAGTGAATTTCCATCCTTAAAAGAAGAGACACGTTTGGATGCAAACACACAGAACAGAGATGGCCATGTAAACATGGAGGCCCACAGTGCAGAGGCACCCCTGCAAATGGAGGAAACCAGGGACCCAGACCCCAAAAGAACAGGAAGGGAAACTTCTTTCTGGTAGCCTCCAATTTCTGTTTTAAACTATTCATTATGCAATGTTTTGTTGCAGTAGCCACAGGGAGAGAAGACTCCAGGATCTTCAGTGCCTGCAAGGGCAAAGTAAATTCTTTAAGCTCTCTCTCACTGTTGATCTGGAAACTGCTAGGTGTCAGGATTAGGACTGAAATTTCCTCACAAGTCACTGGTTCAATATCATCTATATTTGATTCTGTCAGCTCCCTCAAGGTTCCCTTTTAATTCAGAACTTGATGCCATCTGTTAAGTGATACTTCAAAGACTCCCTTAGGGAGCATCTGAAACCCCTAATAGGGAGTTTTAAGACAGCATGGATTTTTCCAGTGAGTTGAAGACATATACTGCCACTGCTGCTGCTTTCTCCTCCTCCTCCTCTTCCTCTTCTTCCTCTTCCTCTTCTTCTTCTCCTCTTTTGAGACAGGGTCACATTAAGTCACTAGCTTGTTCAGGCTGGACTTTAACTTGTAGTCCTGCTGCCTTGGCCCCCCAGAGTGCTGGGATTATAAGCAGATGTCAGCAGCTTTATAAAAAGATATATAGCCCGTGTAAGCTCTTTTGTACCATGCTGTGCTGTTTCTCTCCTCCCTCTCCCCCTCCCTCTCTCTCTCTCTCTCTCACTCTCTCTTTAACATCTAATGGTTAATATAATAAATAGATAGATTATACAAAGTATGTGTTATATATAAAATATGTATATATACATAAATATATAATCTATATGTAAAGGCAGAAGAAATTTTTGTAAGGTAAATTCTACTTTATGGCCAAACTGTTGTAGTAGAACTGCAATCACCACATACCTTACAATACGTTACTATAGTGTTATAATAAAAATTAGCAATGATTGTCAAAAAAGTATCTTAAAATAGCTCTGCAACCGCCTGAATTGCAGCAGGAGTTTTTATGTAAGCCTGGACTGCAGCAGGAGTTTTTATGTAAGCCTGGACTACTGGACCAGACAAAGCTCCTATGAATGAGTTAGAGCCAGCCGAGGTCACCAGCATCTCCAGGAGACCTCCCTCACTCAGGACTAAGACAGCAGGACCAAGTGGGCCAGCTGCCCTCCCTCAGTATCACCTGTAGACCCCTGCAATGCTCTGTCCCTTTTCAGGCAATGCCTGAGGAGCTGAGCCCAGGCAGGGCAGCATGTGACCCCCAGACAATAGGTGCCACATCCCCTATCCTGAAGGACATGGGGTAGGGTCTCCTCCACCTGTGCCCTGCCACACCGTATACACTTCTTTCTGGTAGCCTCCAATTTCTGGCTGATGCACTTCTCCAGACTACACCACTGCACCCTCCTCTAGTTCTAGATGCTGTCACCACAATGCCTGTGCCACCATCCACACCAGGACATCTCCTGCAGTCAGAGCAGCAGCTCTTCCTCCACTTTTGCTCTCTGGGCCTGCTGGCAGGTGAGCTCCCAAGTACAGTGACCCACTGGCCACTGCTGAAGTCACCTCCACCATCACTGCTGTGGCCCAGAGCAGGGTGAGGAGGACTCAAGAGCATCACCCACCAGGCTGAGAGATCACTGCAGGGGCACCTCTGCCACCTTCCTCCATGCCCCAGCATCCCCAGGAGCCTGCCAGAAGAGTCACCTGGGCCCTATCCCTGCACTCTGACAATTCTCACTGATCTCTGAAAAGAACCCCTTCTCACCAATTCCCACCTCCCACTAGGACGCCAGGGCCTTTGGCCACCATATTGAACAGGCTCTGGATTCTGAAGACACCTAGGGAAGCTTGTGATTTTTGATGAAATTTTGACCCTGTTGGTCAGGTTGTTGCAGGGTTCAGAGTCAAAGTTCTATTACATCTACATGGACCTGCAAAGATCCCTTTGAATGTATATAGTCTCACCAGCCATCCATCCTCACTGTTGCTAGCAACCACATACACCTATCCAGGAGAGAGCTGCTGCAGGAGTTCTCAGTGGGCTCTAACTTTCCAGGAGTCTGGGGTGTTTTGTTTTGTTTTGTTTTGTTTTATTTTGTTTTGTTTTCACTTAAAATCCTCCTGGCTCAGCCTCCCAGAGTACTGAGATTACAGGTGTTTGCCACAAGCCTGACTACAGTGATGGAGTACAACATACTGAGAGTGAAATGCTTCAAAGGGGTAGATGTCTGAACCCAAGCCCTTCAACTCTGTAGTGAAGGAAGGGAACTGAGCACTTTGACTTTAATTCTGTAAAGCCACCTTCACCAACCCTTCCCACACCCCTTATTTCTACCATAAAGTAAACAGCCAGTAGTTACAGTAAACTGTATGGTCTATGTATTCAGCATTTATTCTTGTGCATAGTAATTTAAAAGCTGAGTATACACCACATATGAGGTTCCTAGATTCATTTTTGTTATGGCCTGTTCTGTTCCTGAATTTTCATGCAAATAAGGGAATAGACAACACCCAGACACCTGGAGCTTTTGAACATCTTTGCGAACTCCTCCATGAATGAGCCGTGTTTTGTCCCCATCTTCTCTCTCCCCAAGTCGAATTGGCAGCAGCAATTGAACAGTCCACTGATGATTCATGGGGTGTTATTTACTTTGTTCCGTCAGCTGTTTATTAATCTGTAGCTTCCTGTTAAGATGCAGGGTGTGCTTTTAAAAGAAACCTTACACAGCATAAGTTTTATTTTGGGACCAGACACACTAATATACAAAGAGGACCAGGGAGGATTCCTAGTTCTGAAAGCCGTTTTCCTGCAGCAAAATTTTGTGAGCACTCAGTGCAGGGCAGCTGCTGTGGGGGAACGGGTGGTGCAGGAGCGAGAGCCTCTCAACCTTGAGAAGGTTACCATCAACCCAAGGGACTATGTAACAGAAGACGGTAAGTGCAATAGCAGCTATTTGAGTGTGGTGGGGCACCAAGGAGGAATAGGGTAATTCTAGGGGAGTGGAGGAGTGAGCAATTTTCATGCAACAGACTCTGGGGAAGGCAAACATGGAAAGATTCTCAGCTGGTGAATCTCATGATAAAGATGTCACATTTTTGCAATGGGGTGGAGAGGACAACTTGGGCAAGAAAGCGTTATAAGGTAGGAAAATTATGTGAAGGTTATTCAAAGAGGTGTTGTCAATGGTTTAGGCAAGGGATTGTAAGGCATACTACCAACTGGAAGGCAGAAGGGGGGATTTGAGGAAATTTTACAACCAAATGGAACAGTAGGAGGTAAGGGAAAAGGAAATGAAAGAAATTTTGATTTGGAGCACTTGGTAAATGGTGCAGCATGAAATAAGAGATGGAATGTTGGGTGAGGACTGGGGAGATACTGGCTCACTTTTGGACCTGTGGAAGTTCAGGTGCCATATGACCTACGGGAAATCATTTGAAGCCATCCAAGTTGTGTATGACTATCATTCAGCCACTGGACATCCAAACTTGTAGTTTGAAAAAGAAGTTTGGGTTAGAAATGCATGCCTGAGGGACTTCTAATCACTTGGAAATGTCATTAAAGAGACCATATTCTCTCCCCTCTCCACCAATCCATGATTGAACTCAGGACATTCACAGTGAGCTATATTCCTAGTCCTTTTAAAAAATGTTTTAAATTTTGAGACAGGGTCTTGTGTAAGTTCCCAGGTTGCCTAAGTCAGGCTTCAACTTTAAATCTTGCTTTCTCAGCCTTGCAGAGTGCCAGAATTATGAGTGTATATGGATATGTTTTTTTTTTAAAAAAAATTCTGAGTAAAATTTAAATACATTTGGCACTATGGTTTGTTGTTGTTGATGATTTTTTTTGTTTCTTGCTTTCTGTTTGCCTTAATGGTGTCAGCTTTTATGCTAGGAAGTGGAGAAGTCAGGGGACAAGAGAAACACAAACTGAATATAATCTATGAATTTACCTTTTGCACATCAATGTCAGCATTAAAGATACTGGTTCCCTTTCATTACCAGTGACTTTAAAATAATATTCTAATAAACTATGGAAAATTGTATAGTGACAGCCACTCTTGGAATAGGATAGAATGAAGATTCTTCCCTAATAATAGATATAATAGACCCAAGGAAATAGGCATAATTGTGATAGTTATGTCTTCTTTTACCACAGAAAGTGAACTTTTCAAGAATATCTTTTGTGAACATTTTCTTAGTGTTCAAGACCCTAGAGTGAACTTAACCTTAACTCAAACAGTAATCTAGCTACAACCTAAACCATTGCACCAATAATAATTCTAGCATGAAGGCTAACCCTACATTAACACTAAAACTCAACCTCATATTAAAATGAACTCTGGCCCCACCACTAGCCACACACTCAAACATAACCTAAATATTTTGAGTTTGGCCAGAAAGGAAGCTCCAGTAAAGTTGCAGCCTGCAAAGATGGAACAGAGGAAAAACTAGTCATTGAAAAGATTAGCAAGAAAAAGCCAGATATTTCAGGAAAAGACAACATAAAAGATGGCCTTTGGCCATCACAAGAACCAACAGGATCTCGGCCTTTGCATCTTACAAGTTATAAAAGTAAAAGAGTTTGGTTTGACAAGAGAACCCCAGAGGACCATGTTCCAAAATGGGAGCAGCCTAGAGAATTTGTCCCTTGGGATTGAGTTCAGAGTACTCAGTGATCCAGACACTTAACCCCTCCAACCAAGAGAGAAGGAAACCTGGCTACTTCTCTATATGAAGGCAGACCTTGGCATTACCCATATGGCATTGGAGTAAAGTGCATACAGAATGTAAGAGTTGTGTGGTAAGGAAGGCTTCCATCCATATTTCAGAAAAATGCTTGGGATACCAGGCTGTGTGCCCCTGACATAGCAGTGTGTGAAACTGTGAGTGAAGCCTAAGATTCAGCAGAGATCCTAGAAGTTTGGAGAAGCCAGGAATGTGTATCATCTGAGGAAAACCATAAGGAGGGAGCAGAGCTGCCCCCAAAAAGAAGCTGTGGAAGCTACAAACACTGACTATGCCATAAGGGAGGAGCCACATGAGCCCTTTGGAATTCACAACTCGACACAGTTTGCCAGGGTACTGGACATGAAAAGCTACAGGACTTGGTGTTTGCCCTGATAGATTTTGCACTTGCATTATTCCCCATTCCTTTGTATCCTCTATTTGTACCTTTTGGAATAGAAATGTTGATCTTGTGCCATTAAATGTTAGAAGTGTCTTAACTTTCTTACAGTTAAGAGTTTGTCTTAAATCTCAGAGGAGACTTTGGACCCGGACTTGTCAGCTATACTGAAAACATTAGAACTTTCACAACTTTGAGAGATGAACTAAATGTCTCTTGCATAAAGGGATATGTATGGCTCTTTGGGGGACGAGAGTCAGAATGTTTTATCTTGTGTCTAGATGTTTCCCCTAAAGCCTCATGAATTTACAGCAGGGGCTTTTCAGAGGTGGCTGGATCTAAAGTATGTGATGCTGGAATTGATTCATGGTGCAATGATAGGATTAAGTATGCTGGGATTAAGGGTATGTGATTACTAAATAAATCCATTCGGGTTTGGCACCCACCCTAAAATGGGCATAGAATATAAGGTAGGATAGAAAGGGACAGAGAGAAGCTGCCATTGTTGTTTGGACCTGCTGCTTGTTGCTTTCTGCCTGCTCTGCTTCACCACAGTCTGTTTGTCCTCTGTGATGCCCCTTGTCTCTGCCACCTTCCCTTGGAGCTAGCCAACTGCGGACTGAAATCTCTATGAATTGTGAGATAAGAAAATCTTTCTTCCTTTAACTTTGGGTGTTGAGTATTTTGTCTCAGTAAAGAGAGAAAAATAACTGAAACACCAGCTAAGACTTACCTAGATTACAGTATCTGTCTTGGTTACTTTTTTCTCATTGTTGAGACAAAATACCTGATGCCCAAAATTAGGGATGAAAAGGTTTATTTAGTTTACAGGTTTTTGGAGGTTTCAGTCCATATTCAGCTGGCTCCAAGGCAGGGTGGCATGGCAGAGGGGCAACCATTCATGGCCAGGCACAAAAGCAAGAGCAAAAAAGGGCAAAAAGAGAAGAAAAAACATACCTTCTTCCCTCGTTTATATTGCACGCTGGCTCCACCCCTGGGTGAGTGCAGCACTAACACTGCCAATCCCAGCGCTAGACAATGACAATCACAAACACAAATGCTAGATTCAGTGGCCTCCATGCCTGCATGAGGCTTGTGGGGCCACTTAGACACAAACCATAACACTAGCAATCTTTAAGCAAGTATGCAGAGTGAGGCTCTGCATAACATTACATTATTATTATTACATAGTATGACATTACATTATTCTTACAGCCTCCATAGCCAAGCTGAGGAAAAATAATTAACATACATAAGCCAATGAGAAAATATGATGGGGCAGACATAATTCAGTGCTGCCTTATGTGGTATAGACCTGGATATGGAAATGGTTCACATGCAGGTATTATTGGAAAGTGTGGACAATATTTTCTCACATTTACTTACCAGTTAACAATTTATCAAAACATTGTAACATATAATTCAGTCCTTTCTAGAAGCCTGGGAAGTGGGTAGGATAGATATTTGTATAATCATCTTTTTGTATATGTAAAAATAGGCCTAATGGAATTAATTATTTGCTCCCATGTTCTCCAGCAAAAGTAGTGAAACAGATTTGAAATTGAGTCAAACAGTTTCAAATATGACAGCAAATGCACTCTGTGTCATGGAATAAATGAGACATGAACTGGGTTGCTAGAGAATGGAGTAAACACTGAAGAGATGAGGAAAGGCATATTCAGAAGGGAGCAAGTCATAGAAGAAGGCAGGAAGCTGAGAACCAGTAGTAAGCTAGTATTAGAGACTGGTGGAATGAAACTACTGGGTGGCAAATGTGGAGCTTTGAGAGCTAGGCAAAGTGAACACCAGATGGGGTTTCATTAAGAAATCAGCAAAATTTTGAACTGGAGACTGGTCTAAAGAAAGATCAATCTGACAATGCTGTGCTGGAAGGATTAGAACCAACAGGTCCTAGAGGCCAACAAGGAGGTTTTTCTGGTGGCCTCAAGGAAAACACTAGAACAGGGAAGCAGGACAAAATGCAACTAATTGGGTTTTTAAAAAGACAAAAAGCATCACAGTTTGTAATAGCCAAATGTTGGAAACAGTCCAAATGCCTGACAACTGGTGAGTGGATACAGAAGATGTGGTGTTTTTTATACAATACTCTGCCATAGTTAAATGGATGCACATTGAGACCATATTCTTAAGTGAAATAAATCGGACACACTTGTGTAAATACTGCATTGTTTCTCTAGTGTGAAAAATTGAAAGTATAAATAAGGACCAAAGTGTGTAATAGGTATTGTGAAATAGATAGAAAATATCCAAATGGGGAGGGGAACAGGGAGGGAAGAGGAGAAAGGAAAGAAGGGAAAAGTAAAAAAAAATGAGAAAAGAAGGAAAAAACAGAAATAAAGCCTTTGTAAATGGGGAGGGGAAGAGGGGTTAAAGGATGGTAAGCGCATGGGAAAAACAAACAAGCTACCTCATGAGCAGGTACAAATCCTGTATGATGAGTATGATCATTGTGTACAAATCTGATTTTAAAAATAAAGAAAAAAGAAAGAGACAAAAAGGATAAACTAGTGTTTGATGACAAGTGAGAAATGAAGAAACTTTTTAAAAAGTGAAAGAATTCCGAATTTTGCATAACTACTTACAAGGTTTCAAGCAAGTCACGTGATCTGTCTGGGTCCTTCATTGGAAAAGACTCTGATAGAAGAATGAGAAGAAAACCTTCACCTCACAGCACCTGACACCTGGCTCATCTATGAAGCCGTTTGCTTACCCTTGCTCTAAATGAAGGATATTTTAACAATGGTTCTCAGTAACCTTATTTGAAATAGCAAAACCTGGGAAATATCTAATTGCTATAAAAGGGAGAAATCAAACCAACTAGGAACATTTGAAGAACCTGAAAACTAAATGTTCATAATATAATGGTGGGTAGAAAAAAAACAGGACATATTACCAACTAAATGTTACTAAAGATTAGCATATACATGGAATAAAGGACAGGCTGAAAATAGTTATCTCTATCTAATGCTAAAATTACTGATTTTTTAAAATCTTTTTTTGTGCTTCATACTTTTCTGGAATTTCCAAATTTTATACAATGAATTGTTACTATTTTTATAATGAGAAAAGATGTGTAGGAAACAAGATGAACTGTTAATTTTTAAAATCTGTGTGTTGTATCCCCTGTGAATGTCTGAAAGTAATAGCACATAGTGAATAAAGAGTTCACATCATCCTATATCTTATAAAATACCAGTTGACTGGGATAGATTATGAGACACAGCAAAGAGGGAGAGGTGACCTTCATCGGAGAAGGGATAGAGAACTAAAGAAGATAAATTACTACAATAACAGAACTGAGATATATGCCTTAACTAGAATGAAATCAAAGTACTTGTCAGTGAGGTAGCCTGACCTTTGGGAACTGTTTATAGCTCAGATAAATAGAAAATCAACTCAGGAAGTAGATAAAAATGCAGTTATGTCACAGTTGCAAACAATGCTTCATTGTGCTAAGTATTTCATGAGCTTTGCTAACCTCAAGGAGACCTTTGCCAGGATTTCTCTTGGTTTGCATTAGGACTGCAAAATGTTTTCAGCAAACGCGCATTCAGATGTAAATGAAAATTGTCCATCCAGTGACATGAAATATTTGTGTTGAGAAATTTTATTGAACTGAATACCATATTTCTAGGAAATACAATTGCAAATGTACCCTTGAGAAAAATAAAATTGAAAGCTGATAGAGTAATTATCTCAGAATCTTGGTATTGATCCATGGTAATTCCTGTTTTTGTGTAATTCCTGCTATGGTAATTCCTGTTGCAGTGAAAGTGAACATGGTTAATCATTTAACAAATATGGAGCTGTAAGACTGTCATTTTCTCAAAGTTTTCTGCTAAGTGTGTTACTTCTCTTAACCTTGTACTATCTCTTGACATGAAAATCATGATAATTATCTTTAACAGATAATTTCTGATAAATGGGGCCTTGTTTTTTTTAATCTTTGATTTTATTGCACTTTTACTTGTGAGGTTTTTTTTAACCTTTTTTTTTTTTTTTTTTTACCAAAAACATGCTACTTAAATTTCAGAGAGCTGTCCTCAAACATTTGTTCTCCCCACAATTTGCACTGATGTTTGCCGGAGTCCAGCTGCAGCAGGGCTCAGGGGTCCCAAAGGTGGTCAGGGAGTCGGCGAGTGAGAGACAGAAGACACTGCACTCTAGTCTGTGAGTGAATCTGAATCTACTTTATTTTTTAGAAGCTGGAGTATATATTTGCTAACTTTTGGCAGTAACTTAAACCCCAAGCAGGAAGCGTCCCAGGCTTAGGGCCAGGCAGGGATAATCTTAAACAATATGTGTTAATTAACTTTTTTTACCTTTGTTACACTTTACTCTTGTTACTTAACTAGCTTGGGAAATGTAAACCTACACACCGGGATGCCCACAGGAGGGAGAGATGGAGCGGCAGCTGTGAAGCTATCACGCTGCTTTTTACATCTCCTCCCTTATCACTTATAAGAGTATGGCAGGCCCTGTGAGGACAGTGCCTGTCTTGGGTCAAGGACTCTTCATATGAATCTAACCAGGCCTTACCCATCATGGGCCTGCAGGACAGCAATTGGTCCTGTGCCTGTCTTAGGCGGCCGGTGGCGTAACATATGTGTCCTAGTTGTCCATCTCTGGCTGCCTGTAGGACAGCACCTGTCTTGGGTCAAGGACTCTTCATATGAACCCAACCAGGCCTTACCCGTCATGGGCCTGCAGGACAGCAATTGGTCCTGTGCCTGTCTTAGGCGGTCGGTGGCGTAACATATGTGTCCTAGTTGCCCGTCTCTGGCTGCCTGTCCAGTGTCTCAGGGCAGTTGTCTCACAGGAATTTTGTAAATCCTCTTCTATGAGCTCTTTTATTTAAAGCTTTTGCATAAACTCTCTCATACTACTCACAGAAGGTAAAATTTCACAATTAGTTTTCACAAAGTTATCTAGAGGGTTTCTAGTAACTCCTTTGGAGTTTCTATTTTCAATTTCATAGTGAGTATTACATGAAAATATATATATGTGAATTACACAAATTACAATTATCAGTACAAAACATTACAAGATCCTTGCGCCCAGTTCCCACATGCGGTGTCCTTTTCCTGGAGAAGCGATTCCTTGAAGCGCTCTCCTCCACCCATGGACCTTGTCACAAGGCGTGGATGGACTAGGACATGGCAGATGTTGCCTATGTTCACAACACTAACTATTTTGGCTGTCACTCCACTGTATCACTTGATGAACGCTACCTCCCTGAAATGTCCATAAAATATCAAATCTGGATGGTCTCAGGGTGTAACCCTTCCTGTTTTCCTCAGGATCTACTTATTGTTAGACTTTGGCATGCCCACATGGGCTGATTTTTTTGGCTGTGCTCACATTTGCAAAAATTTTGTAAAAGAATATAGAGATTAGTGGAAGCTTAATTTCTCATTATCATTGTGATTCTTGCCTTGTATTTTATTTCCAAGTAGGCAAAAATTTCCTCATATGGAGATGGAGAATTCTTCCCAATTGTAAGGTATTTTTTCAATGTGGGTTATCAAAACAAATACTGTAAGATTATTTTTTTCTTTACATCTCTTTACAGAACCATTCAGGAAGCCAAAAATAGTAATTTTTAAAAAGATGAATCTCGTGGGAGTATGCTTGCATCTGTAAAGCAGGAGAAAGAAGGGAAGCGTTGGTGGGAAGGAAAGACAGAAGATAGTAGCAGGAGACCTTTTCAACATTATTTATAGAAATGAAACAATGAGGCACGAGGTCGCTCTACTCCAGCAGTCCTATTTTCTGTATTTTAGCTTGCATGGCTATCAAAATAAAGCACAAGTTACCACGCCACCAAATGTAATCTGCATGACATCTGGGACTCCATGAGAGGCCACTGTTTCTCTAACTTTAGCTAATCAGTGCACTTCCTGTAGTGTGCTTCGGATTACCGCCCAGAGTGAATGGGTCCGATTACCCTTCCCTGGTTTTAGAATCCTCTTCCTTTCTCTCTGGCTGGAGAAGTGTCCATTCCTGCACTTAATTTATGCCTGCATTCAAAAAACCTTACTCTCCTTCCAAATATATTCAAGCTGCAAGCTTACAGAGTTAACTATATCTCTTTGAGGAAACTTTTAAATCATCTTGCAATCCAGTATCCCTAATTTGCTTGGTTACCTGTACATTTCACATATTTTCTTTTGACCAGTGAGCCAAAATTGTGCATTTTTCATCTGTGACTCAGTGAGTAGGAGAGAAAGAGAATGAGAAAGAAAATAATCTGTAGATTATATGGAGAGAAGGGATTGGGGCTTCACTCTGTTGTGAAATCAAGTCACTGACGCTAGGCAGCTTCACGGAGTGCGTTACACATTTTAAGTTCCAGACATAACCTGAAACCCAAAGAGAAGCCTCTTCAGGGAGCTGCAGGAGGCAAGCCTGGTAAGTTGCTGCTTCAGATTTAAACTTTCTTCTGAAGCGAAGCACTAGCAAAACAATATTTTAGGAGGAAATGTTTGAGTCCTTAACAATTCTGTACTTTATATATCTGCAATTGTGTGACAATAGTAATTCTTACAAGGCTGACGGTATTTTATGAAGCTGCTTTAGGGTGTGTTTTTCCTTCTAGAGGTGGGAAAATATTCTTGGTTTAACCATCTCAACATATTCTAGCATAAAACCAAATTACCAGTGGTATGTGATTTAAGGATTTAAGGAGATTAATGAATTGTGGATTAAGTTTTCTTTTTATATATTCTGAAATATTGACTGGTTATTTACATGGAGTTTTCATGAACTTATGCTGAAGAATGATATTTTTAATTAGGAAAATTTCCTTCTACCTTTATTCAGAAGACTCAGTTGCATTAAAAGCGTGGAGCTGAAAGTTTGCCTTTTGCCTTTTAATAATGTGATTTATTATTAAAGAGATGAAATCATAGCAAAAGCATAGAGTTAATAACAGATAAATTATAAAGAAAGCTGTAACTAGTAAAAATACTAGAATAAAATGTCATATTGCCCAAGAAAAGCTGGACATTTAAACTTTAAACCACAGAGAAAAAAATTACCTTTTCTCTTCTACTAATCCATAAAATTTCCCTTTAGTTTTATAATCAAACCCACTAAGTAACTTTCATGAATCTCCTTTTCCTTCATAGAGGAAGTGGGCAAATATCTAAATGTGAAATCACTGCAGTTTATTAAATGCCAAAGAGAGATTTGTTGCCCAGATAGATCAGCTAACCAATCTCTATGCACAGCAGTTGCCAGCAACAGGCATTGTCACTGTTACCTTTGAGGACAATTGATAACCACACAAAAAACATAAGTTTAAAAATAATTAGGATAAAAAAGCTTAGAGAATGTGCAGCCTCACATTAAGCTCAATGTACCTGGGAGAATAAATTTTGTAATTTGTGTCACTAGTATCAGTGACTAAGTGTTGAAGAGTTAGAAACTATAATGTAGATGCAATGTTGGCCTGAATTCTACAATAATAATGAGATAACTGGGCAGGATAAAAGACAAGAGTGAGATTTAAAGGACAAGTATGAGCTGGCAGGGTGTGGATAAGGGTACGGAAGGACCTTTGGGGAGCATGTGATGTACTTTTTTGGGAACAAGCTAACCACCTTCTCAGGAAAATATCTTCCAGTTACAAGAGGTGACTCTTCTACCGGAGTCTGGACTAGGAATTTCATTTCCCTGAAATGAGGTAAGGAATAGAGTCACCAAAACCTATTCTGGGTACTCTCTTTATGCTCTGAAAAGGAGGAAATGAAATAAATTCCCAGGAAGGAATCCCAGTTAATTGGGAGAACCCTATAGAAAGCCTGTGAACACCTAGTGTTATGCAGAATTACTCATTTAAAAACACTGCTTGGCAGAAGTAGAGTATCAGAAGGAAAAGCAATCTCTCAAGTGGAGGATAGACAAGCATATGACTAAAGCTATTCTAAGCTCAGGCTTCTGTTGTCCAGTGCTTACCACCTATATCTCAGTGTCATTATGAAGAATGGCTCAATTCAAGGCCTCTCAGCTTGTGCTATGTAGAGGGTGTCTGTGTCTGCAGAGAGAGAGGAAAAAAGGCTTCCTGCCCTTTGTAAACAGATACGGGTCAGCCTGGGAGATTTAAGAATGCTGTAAATGGGTTAGTGCTAGCCAGGAGACCATGCAAAAGGCCTTGGCCATGGGAAGAACTCCGCTGGCTGCAATAGCTTGGACTTGGTGAGATAAAGACTCAAGTGGAGAATAAGAATTTCAGGGCAGTAAGACTGGGTAAGAAAGGTGTGTGCAAGGTCTCTAAGCATCAAAGCAAGTAGGGAAGTGGCACGCTGGAAGTAGGTGCTGCAGGATTTGGGAGCAGAATGGGGCAGGTAAAAGGGAGGAATTAGAGTGATTTTGAATTGGTTCTGCTGACAGAATGTGTGTCATTTGCTGAGTGAGCCAGGCAGGGCAGCAGGGGTTTAAGGTCCTGTTCCAGCCTAGCAACTTCTTTCTTGATGTCAGCACTATGCAAGCTCACCTGAGAGCTTACCTTATGAGTTGAAAGTCACCTAAGAAATCTTCTATTGAAACTGTTACAGTTTGTGTCTGGATGTCCCTCCGCCCCCCACAAAACCTCAGTCACTGTCCAGAAGTGGCTGGATCTAGGATGTGACTGTGTGGATTAAGAGTGTGTGAATATAAATTAAGAGTATGATAACCAAATCAGGCCACTGATTGGTTTAGTATGGTTCTGGTTGTGGATAATGAGAAGGTATAACCTGGGTTTGAGTGACACCACCCAAAAGTTGTGTAGTCTAAATAAACCATGAGCCCAAATAAACTTTTTCTCTTTTAACTTTGGGTATCAAGAAAAATAACTGAGATGCCAACCCACTCATTTCAAACACATGGACAGTGAAGCCCTGATATTAATCCAGGTTTTGAAAAATAGTAAGTGATACTGCCAGGTCAGATCCTGCCTGCTGTGCCCTATTCCACTGAGTTGCCAGTTTTGCCACCAATGTCTATGTTGGGAACCTCATGCCCAGTGTCATTGGCTGCATCTTTTATCCTTGTTTATATTTGTCAAGAAGACTCAGACTCATGCACTTCTGCATGTCTCTTATGACCATCTCTCACTTTCCCAAATTCTCAAAATCCTTCCACCATGCCTGCTGGAACTCTGGGCCAGCAACATTTGCTTTCCCCATATTGTCAAATTTCCTTCTGAGCATTCCTTTCACTGCCTGACTGATACCTGGATCTCAGTTGATGAATCTGATTCTCCTGCAGTAGGAGAAGGGGAAGGGGATCCTATTTTCTTTTCATTATTTGAAAGACACTCCCTATCCTAAAATCTCCCATATTTGAAACCCATGCCATCATGGAATGACTATGATGTCACCAACTATCTCTCATGCTGAAGTCACCATTTTGAGTCCAGTATATTGGAAGTTCTAAATTGTACATGCTAAATTGAAGTCACCAATTTGAGTCCAGTATACTGGAAGTTCTAAATTGTATGTGCTGCCTTGACATCTCTGAGCCTCATGGGCCCCAAAGGTCTAAGCAAGAGCTACTCTCACCCTACTAATTATGCCCTCTACCCAAAGGAAAGAGTCCCACCCCACTAGTTCCCTTATCACTCAGACCAGCTGCATACTTCTTCCTCAGTTTTATGGGTTTCACCTTCCTGCTAACCTATGAGATTATTCAGATAAACCAATCACATCAGGGCATCCTCCTCACCCTCTTATTATTACAAGTCAGGCCTTCTGCAGTCTCTGATAGCTCCTTCCACTTAACTGAGTGCACCCCTTTGTGGCCCTCTAGGGTACCCACATAAACTGTCAGTCCCACCTGCCAGCATTCCGTCTTGTGCTTTGCCAGCTTCCAATGAAAGCAAGTGACGAGGTTTCCTTCATCAATGAGCTGAACGGGAAGTTTTAAGAGCAGTCATCCCCCTGCATTTCTGGATCACTTTTAGCTCCTGATTCACTCTTCTAACATTTTTCTTTTATTGTTTTAATTGATTGCAATATATATAAACGGGATCCCTGCATTATTTTAGTCTGGCCATTCCTTTAATCCCTGTTCTTCCATAATCTTTTCCTTGTCCCTACGTTGGCCACTCACTTCCATAGTATTCCCAGCAGTTCCCAACATCTATGATCTGGATTCCGCTAGTCCCATTCTCCAACGTGTACTCCCTGCCTTCCCAGTTCATTCCTCTGCAGCTCATTCACGCCTAACCAGTAGCCTGGGAACCTATGTGTTTAACACTTCTCCTTGTGAACCAGAACAAACTGCCTCCCCCAACACCAGGGCTTCCTGCAGCACCTGCCTCCTTACTTACTCCCCCTTTTACTCCCAGTTTTTCACTGTCTCATTCCTGATGTAATTTCCTTCAAGTTTCTGTCCTCTTCTGCTCATTCTTCTATCTCATTGGTTGTTCTTTCCCGATCTCCTTAGCTGTTTCCTCCCTGAGCTCTTGACTAGTGTGTTTGCCCCAGGGCCTGCTTCTTGGATCACTTACTTCTATTTATAGCCTCTCTTTTTGGGTGCTATAATCTAGCCTCATGGCTTTAAATAGCAGTTATATGTTGACAACTCCTAAATTTATACATCCAGCTGGGTCCTTTCCCTTGAACTTGAGACTCATATTCAGCCTTCTACCTGCCACCTCTCTCGGGTGTTCCATCAGCTAGGGTTCAGCCAGAAGTGATGAGCCACTGCCACTTATGGGAAATGAGAGATTTATTGTAGGGATGACAGTGAATGCAATTATGGGAAATGTTGAAGAAATTATGGAAAACTATTGGCTTGGAATCTGGTGATGTCCTAAGGTTTTTTTTGTTTTTTGTTTTTTGTTTTTAATTTAGGGCCACCTGCCCTGGTAATTAGAACAAAAAAAATAGGACCTGAACTTGAAAATACTGGAACAAAGTGGAATTCTCAGTGACAAACTGGAGATACATGTTTGTCTTACTGCTTCCAACTTCAAGAGCATGATGATCTCTTTGCAGTGGGTTGCTTTTATACCTGCCCATGCAAAGCCAAAAGAGGAGATAGAGTGGCAGAGCTCCAGGTAACAAGGTGGGCCAAGCTGTCACCAATGACACAGGCACACTTTAACAGGGCACTAAAGTCTGTCTTTATGACATAATAGCTGCTGCTTTACTTTCACCATCCAAACATGGTGTGAAGGCTTACGTCACCCAGAGTCATATAAGGAAGGGAATTATGGGAAATGTGGTTTTATCTTAGCTAAATTGAGCCAAATCAGTGTCAAAACAGGTGTTTAGTAGATATCTCTAACTTAATATGTCCAAAATGCTTCCCTAAATTGAAAATATTTTGGCATTAACAATATTTCTGCACCAACATTGTCCTTCCAGAAAATTCAGGGTCATCTTTGATTTTTATTTTTCTGTTATACCAAACATTCAGTCCTTTAGGATGTCTAGTCATCTCTGTCCACTTGGTCCAAACCATCATTTCCCACCTGGACTACTGCAGTTACTTCCAGGTACTCTCTCTGCTTCTCTATTCCCAAGGATATATAAACCCAAAAAGAAAGAATTTTGACTGTATTATTTTACTGATATATCTTGAGTGCCAGCTACAGTGATCAATGTTTGTTGTGTGAACTGAATGTTAGTAGTCTATGCCTCCACATTGCATTGGTAGAAGGGAATTTGAAAAAGTTACGTTGTACATTTCTCTGTTATAGGAAGCAATCTTTACATTGTTCCAGGGAATGTCAGCAAGAGAAACAATCTTCTCTGTTATTTATAGCCTTCACTCATAAAATCTCTTCTTTCTACCTGACTAAATTCTAGTTATAAAGGTTTATATCACTTTCAGTCATCCTGAGAGCACAAATGTACTAAAAACATAAAGAGATTTATTGTGCTGCACTTTCTCAGCGCTCTAAGTGCTGCATTTTGCTTTCCTTTAAATCCGTAGTTTCTCTACATTCCAGTATCTGAGAGTGGTTCTAAAGCACAGGCAGGAAGTCGCCTGAAGGAGGAAGGTGGCTGGTTCCCCGTCTCTGCCAGCAGAGGTTGAGGAAAGAGAAAACCACTGTCAGCTGGAAAAGAAGCTTCTTAGAAGGTGAAACAGGTACTAAAGATCCTGGGAGTTAGTCACAAATCCCAGAGGCAGTATTCTTTGATGCTAGAAGGTGGAACTGAGAAGCTTATTCAGGGATGGTTTGCAGTTGAAAGTAAATGTTACTAAGCCTTTTAACAACATCATATGTCTAGCACATGAGGTGCTGTACCTCACCGTATTCTGGTGACTGGCCCTTTAACTAGGTCAAGTGTTACTCCAGAGCTGGAATAAGGTGCTTTTCCTGCTCCCCATTTCAGATGGTGGCCCAGTACCAGGACCTGAAAGCAACTCAGCAAGAGCCTCTTGGGCCATCAGCAAATGAATAAAATATCTCCTTGGGTAGCACAAGGAAAGAATTTCATTATTGTTGTAATATGGGAAAATAAAGGTGTGTGGAGGGAAAAGCAGCATTGTTGTGTGAGCTTGCAGGGTTATTTGTGTAAAGCAGCTTACAGGTGTAAGCTGACACTCACTGTATGGTACCTCTTGTTCTTTGTAACTTAATTTTTACTAACTTCATCAGGTGGATAAAATGACTCTATTCCTGACTTTTTGACAAGTCAGGAACTTTGACTGAGAAAGGTGGTGTACACCGAGTGACATTTAACTGGTTAGTGTTGGAGCCAGGATTCAACCCCAACCAGCCGCTCCACTGTGGGCTCCAGAGGGGCCACTGTTGCACAAGACAGATGTGCATGTGAAACACTTTACGCACGTAAATAGGCAGCATTCACTATCAACATGGATAGAAAATGCAAAATTTTATCCCTGGTGCCTTTCAACTTCTACTTATAACTTAACTACTGGTTTGTTGGTCTTACTCCAGGACACTCACCTAAGTGGCTCATGTTTCTCAATGTTATCATCCTTGACAATTATCTTTTCATTACTCAACCATTCTACGATTCATTCTTCTCATCTGGAAAACGGAAATGTTATTTCCCCCCTTCACAGAGTCATGGTGAAGATTACGAATAAAAGCTAATACTTATTAATTGCTTGATATATACCAAACACTATTTTAAGCAAGGGATTAATCTATTTCATCCTCAGAACCACCCTGTAATTGCTGTCATCATGGTCATTTAATGAGTGAGGAAACTAACATTGGAAAGGAAGTAATTTGTCTGAGGGTACCCAGATGATAAGCAAAGGTTCAAGCCTGGGCAATCTGGCTTCATGGGCCATTATTCTATGCTGTATTAAACTATTCTACCTCTCAAAGATAGTCTCCAAAGGAAGACCATAACAAAAATAACCGCCATTTACTCAGTGACAACTTGTGCAAAGCACTGGGCTGGTTTGTCTACACTGGTCTCACTAAGAGCTCTCAGTATCTCACAGAGTTCTAATAAAGACTAAATGACATGAAAACTGTCCACATATACTATAAGATTAATATATAGTAGGTCTGGTTTCTACTCAGAGATATAAGTATTAATACCATTACATAGAAACTTCTGTAAAATTTTAGACCTACCTACAAATAGGGGAATATGGCCTATATTCTACATCTTTAAAAAAAAAACTTTCCAAAAACACCTTTCCATATGAGTATTCATCAGCAACCTTCATTCTCAGTGGGTTTGATATCATTCTCCAGCTTACAAAAAGTGATTCCTTAGGATGATGAAACTTAGATAGTGTAGTAGTTTGTGGTCTTCCAAAAGGCCACATTAGTCAGAAAATATATTTTTGTTCTTCTGATTTCATGAGAGGTGAATAGTTAGGGGAAAGGGGGAAAAAAAAGTCTAAGAAATCTCTTTAGAGGAGCAATAATGAAATAAAGTTTTGGAAATACTAATCTACATCAATTCAGATAAGTGACAGTATTCCTTTGTATGAACACACTATGATTTATTTAATTATCTTCTGTTATGGAAAATTGAGGAAATTTCCAATAATTGGCATTACAAGTGATATAGTAATGTTAATTTGTGTTTTTGTTTGTTATTTTGTGCAAAGTTATTTTGCGCTTTTTAATTATTTCATTAAGAACAACCGCCAAAAAAGGAATGAAAAGTCAAAGGATCTTTCAAGGTTTCTGATAGTTTCTACTTCAGGCAGCTTCCCAAGAAATTGCAGTTACAATGATACGTAAAACTAAAGGAGAGAGAAGACATTTCTCAAACAATTGAGGCTAATAAATTTGTCGTTACTCTCAGACTGTATTTTTCGGAAGTCACTACAGATAACTACTACTCAATGTTTTTTCTCTGGAATATTCTGGAACGAACATATGCTCACTTGAAGCATTGCATTGTCAATTAGAAGCACTTTCCTCCTCAAGTGACTTTATAGTGATATCTTGGTGAGTTTCTATTATGTAACCTGAACATCAAGTAAGTTGAATTCAATATGATTCAGGCTAAAACAACTTGCTTCCTTCTATCCACTGTTTCTCCCCAGAAGCTTGCAGTTTCAGGTAGATACCTTAGATTTTCAAGGACCTTTGTCTCTCAGAGAGCAAAAAGTCTTCAAGAACTATTAGTTTTAAGAAGATTCTTTTCATTAATGAAATATCCACTGTGATTAAAGAATCAAATTCCAAGCCTCACTTAAGAAGAAGACTTCTTTTCCAGGCCAGGTGCATGCTGGGAAGCCCATGGTAGGAAAGTTGGGAGGCTTCCTTTTTGTAGAATATTGTACTAGGATTTTGTTTCATCCAGGTATTGCTGAGGCCTGCAGACACAGAAATAGCTATGACAGAAGAAGATTTTGCTCATTGTTCCTAGAAGCAAGCCACACAGGGCCACCTAGGAAAGAGTCAAGGCTGAGCAGAAGACAGAGAGAGGAAAGGGAATATGTGGGCAGGTACCTTCACTGTGGTTCCCATGGAAATGGGGAAAAGGCAGATACACAGGTTGAGGATTGAGTTTGAATGATTTCAGCAGTTCTGGGGTACAGGTGCTAGCTCTAAATTTTCTG
Source organism: Hydrochoerus hydrochaeris (assembly GCA_004027455.1). Lineage (NCBI taxonomy): Eukaryota > Metazoa > Chordata > Mammalia > Rodentia > Hydrochaeridae > Hydrochoerus > Hydrochoerus hydrochaeris. The sequence goes on along the minus strand of PVLA01001446.1, from coordinate 201,488 downwards.
GTTCCTGGTCCCAGGAGAATCATGGTCCCAAGAGAAGAGTCCCAGTAAGGAGGTGGAAGAGGTGAGGGTCTGGGCTTCTTTAGTTGCATATGAAAGTCAGGTCCACGGAGAATCGTTTGCTGTCTTTAGGAATTGGCTTACGTTGGGGGTAGCAAGGTCCCAGATGTCAAAGATATAAGAAAAAAAGACATGAGTAATACATGTTTGTTCTCTGTGAGCTTCTTGCTGTCCCACTTGATGTCTACCCAGACCCCTGACAACTTCCCCCACCTAAAAGATTCCACCTGGAAGGGGGTGGGGCACAACAAAGTTCTTCTTGATCCAGCCCCAGCTAATCTAATGGGTTCAAAATCTGGCAGTTTCCCAGAGCTGATTCTCCTAGACGATGAAGGAACTTCAATGACTTTTTAAAGAATCCCCTCCAATTGAATTCCAGCAAGGTGGACGATGACATTCCTGGTGGTCATTTTCAATTTCTCTTTCCACAGGCCCTTTGTCTAGTTAAAGACTACTCTAGACTCTTTCTACTGAAGCAAGACAGGATCATGCCCATAAAAGCCCTTGGGAAAAACCTTTTTTTGTAATTAATATTTTGCAAATTGTCCAACTCCCATCTGTGGTTTCTCCCACTGATCAAAAAGAAAAAATATGTTCCTGTGCCCAACCACAGGTGCAAGGGAGCGTGTTCCTGAGTCAGTCTTTGTCTTTTTCTTTCTGCTGAGCTCTGTCAGGATGCCAGGTTATGCCTGCACCCAGTTCTCTGTGGTCCCACTAAAGCTCCTTCTCCCCCAGGGCAGGTTGAAGTGGTGGAGGGGAAGCCCAATGCACAGGAACTGGATTCAAGCAAATCCTCTCTCTCTTCCTCTTCACTTTCAATCTTTTCATAGTTCCAGTTGGCTGATGGGTTCGGCTTTCCACAAAGTACATTTCCAGCTCTTATGTCCCTTGCCTAGGTGGTCTGTGGAATTTGACAATATCTGGAATCAATCATTGCCCAGTCAGACAAAACTGAAAACAAGTCACATCCTAATATCCTGTTAAAATTAAAAACAAAAACCACTAAAGAGAAAGGGAAAATGCCTATTAAATACAAGAAAAGTGCTGAGACTCCAAAGGCTTTCAGAAAAAAGCCACATAGCTGGGCAAGATGGCACATGCCTATAGTCTGAGCATTTGGGCGACTGAGGCAGGAGGATCACCATGAGTTTGAGGCCAGCCTGGCCTACTTAGTGAGCTCAAGACCAGCCTAAACTGCATAGCAAGACCCTATCTCAAACAAAAAACAAAACAGAAGACACTAAAGGTGAGTCAGACACTAATTTTTATCATCAACTTATAACAGTAGTTATACTTTATTTGCTCAGTAATTTATATTGCATTTATGCCTACAAGTCAGCTGAGACGCATCTTCTCTATCAAGAGTATACTACTTAGTATTTTCATAACTCATTACTACTTCAAGATAAGAGTTTGGTGCTATTTTTAATATGATAGAATAAAGTAATTTGTGATTATATCCAGTGGCTATGCTTTGGCACCTCAAAATATGAAATAATAGAAATTAGGGTTTTAAAAACTTTTCTTCAGATCCTAGCTTTCTTTAGATGAATTTAATTGGGCTGTGAAGCTTAAAGAAGTTTGGTTCTGATTCACAGAATAACTTCTATCCAATAGGTTCTTCAACATTTCTCTTCAGAGCAAGGCTTACAACGACTGACAAAGATCTGAGAACAGTAGCTCCATTTTTATACCTAGAGTGTTTGCTTTCACTGGATTTCTGAATCCTTTTCCCACTGTTACAACTGAATACATGAGACTAATTTAGAAGGAAAAGAAATTTGTTTCTTGTAATTACAAGGCTAGGAAGTTCTAGAGCTGGGTGCTGCTGGGTGACCAGGAACTTCCGGGCTTCTCAGTATGGCAGAGTGCACACAGTGGTGAGCCAGCAAGTGTGTGAGCAGATCACTTTATAACACAGCCGCTGACATGACAATCCGTTCATTCATAAAAGGTCCCCCCAGTGTCAGCGCTGCTGGGTTGGGACCCAAGTCCTCAATACTTTAATCTTCGAGGAACACATTAAAACATCAGTAGTGATATTGTTTTTTTTCTTATAAATCATTTTTCATTTGTAGTGTCTAGATACTTTAAACCTAGCTTAAATTTAAGGGAATTATTGAAGCCTCCTGAATTAAATGTTAGCTAGTAAACTCAGGCACTGTGTCCCGTAGCAAAATAGTGTATAAGACAGCCAGATGCCTTTAAATTACAGATAAAATTTTAAATTAACTGCTAGCAGTTAGGATAAAAAAATAAAATGAAAACTCAACAGGTAAGAAAATAAACTTTCTAGTCAAGCCAGATAGTGTATATGGTGATGATTTGATTGATGAACTTAATTCTTTCCATGATTCTGATGTCAATTCAAATTAATCGTGAACAAAATCAAATTAAATGGTTAAGATCAATGTTGACCTTTTGTGGAAATTTGATTCAGTTCACCACCAATTTGGTTTGTGACCAGAATTTTGGAAAGAGCTGAATTCATTGAACTGAGATGAACATAGTGAATATTAAACTCAAATTCTAGTTCATTTAGTACCAAATATACCTGGGTGCTTGTGTTTCTTCTTATCTCACTCTGTATTGGCTTATGGTGGTTATGCAAACATAATACTTTCCCTTCTTAATACATTTTTAGAAAGGAATGATGGACTGAATTGTGACTAGGTAAGCTGCTTATGTGGCAAGTGTCCACAGTTCACACATTCATCTAAACTTTGAAATGTCACCTTGAACTGGTGATAGCCTCTCTTGGGAATAGTGTTTAGGGCTTTTTGCAAGTTTAAACTTTTTCAATTTTGAGGCTACTGTATAAAGAATGGTTATATTTGCTGTCTACATGGTGAGCTGTTTCCCCATTTCTTACAGAACTCTGGTTTCTTAGAGCTCACTGTTTTCTGGATCTCCCAGGGCATGGCTAGAAAGCAGTGTGTATTACCTGCTGCTCTCCTGAGGCTTGTTTATTTCTTTGAGCTCTGGGTGCACTTTGGAACTGTTTCCCTTGGTCTTGGCAGAAGCCAGAGTTTAGGAAGGTGAACATGCAGCAGCTGAAGTGACACCCAGCTTCCCACTTCTGAGCCAAGCATGCAGCTCAGGGTCACCTGAGGGGAGGTCACGACGGGGTTTCTCAGCAAGTCCAGTGTAGAGTCCAGGACTGAGCGTCATCGTTACCTTCCCTTGGTCTGATGCAATTCATGTCCCCATGAGATTTTCACACCCCATGTTGTGATGTAAGGTGCATTGTGGTTTCTCTGTCAGTGGTGTCAATATTACTTCTGTATTTACTCTTCCGGTTTACTGTGTCGCTCTACCAGGAAGTGTAGAGAAAGATGTTCTAAATCAGTATAAATTACTATTTTTTTCTATTCTAAGCTTTCCCTAGAGACCATCCCCAAGCTCAGATTGCTTTTGTTCCATCTCCATTAGGTATCTATGCTCTGGGCAAATAACGCAGCTTCCCATGAGATAGCTTTATGCCACAATTTCCTTCTTTCCCACTTCTAAAGTTATTTATGCTTTTCCTCCCCTTATCTTAGGAAGGAGGAACTCCTAATTTCTTTCTAAACCGTTTTTCCTCTTCTCTAATAATTTTTCTCATCTTCTGTGGGGACTTATTTCATTAGCTTTTCTACTGCATTTCTCTCTCCTGTCCATTCCTTCTCCCTGCCTGCAACTATCTACAAATGTGACCCTTGCACAGATCTCTCCTCCAGTGTCACCAGGCTACTTTCCTTCTCCTTTCCTTGCTTTCCATGCCAAACTTCTTAGAGAAGAGCCTACTCTCATTGATTTTTCAGTCTCATGAAACCTGATTTCAGTCCTCATCACTTAACTGAAATCAGTAGCACCAGATGTTCGTGGTGTCCTAAGTGCCAAATCTAGTGTCCTCCTGAGTGAGTGTCCAGCCCCTCAGAATAGGCCTCCCTTCTGGACCTTCCCTTTCCCCCTAGTTTTTTCCTCACTGTCACCAAATGCTCTCTCTTAGGGTTAAGGCTGAGGAGGGAGACTTGGCCATGGCTTCGACCATATTTCCCTGCTGGCACTTCTAGGCATAAGTCTTTATTTTCCATTTCCCTCATTACTCTAGGTTATGGAAGAAACTACCGTAATTCAAGGTATCTGACACTCATACCCAGAAATCATCATTTTCGTTTCCCTTCGTGCATTGCCCAGTAAAAGAGGGAAGTGACTTTGTTGACAAGCACTTTGGTAGTTCTCTTTGTCATGAGCCAGCTATTTGAATGGGTCAGAATTCAAGGGGGTTTTACGAGGGCATACACAAACCTAGGGCACTTCTTGCTTCTGAGTCCTTTCTTTAACTCAAAGTGAAAATTGGAGTGGTGCTGTGCTACACAGTGTCTGTGTGTCTGTCTACATGAGCCCAGTTTCTCAGGGGATGACAGGGCAACACATTCCACTCCAGTGAAGAGTCACTGAAAAAAATTTTTTGAGGCACAAATGTTGTGTTTCTCATTAATAAAATTGGGACATGTTTTATAAGGTACATAACAGTTTCAATTTGCCGTACCTTTAGAAATGTCTGGGAAATCACCCAGAGAATCCTTCCTGTGGTCACTGTGTCCCCTGACAGCTTCTCTATGTCAGATGACTCATTTATTCTGCAGATTTTATGTGGAGACTATGATTACTGGTTTACTTCTCATTTCAGAAAATTTTTTTTCCTCCTCCTCCTGCTCCTTCTCCTCCTCTTCCTCTTCTTTCTGTGTTTTGTTTCATTTTGTTTTTTTTTCTTTCTTGCTTGCTTGCTTGCTTATGGCACTGTTTTCCTGAACACTATTAATAGCCCTTGGAAAAGTGCACTTTCAATGTTATTCCAAAGAATAAAAGATAATTGGATAAATACTGAACTGAAAGGGACAAACTTGTTGAAAAACAGCAAGGCATCCTGAAATTAGATGCAAAACCACGTACATCTCAGATACACTAGGGAGAAGGAAAGCTGGAGAGCCATCCAGGAAGCTCTAGTAACTCCAAAGCCATTGCAGTCCCCTGACATGTGTGAAGAAAGAAAACTAGTAACTCCAGATAGGTTTCTAAGGGTTTTTTTAACTCTCTTAATTTTGCACTGACTATACGCCTTAGTAAAGTCTATTTCAAGCACTCATTGAAGCCCATTATCTTTTTGTTTTTGAGAAGTAAACAAACTCAAATGGTTCTTTGCTTTTCCTTTTTTGTAGATTTGATTTTTTGACAAACCCGAAGACTCTCGACAATTTTCTAAGTGGCACTTATTTCAAGCTTTCAGGCTGCAGAAGAATTAGCTGAAGATTCTTCTCCTCTACCTTTATGCTTTCTAGACTGTTTCAAAGGTCTACACTGGCATAAAACACAGCTCTAACTTAAAATGGAAATGCCTTGCATGGGAAGGGATCAATCATGCTAATGTTTTTGTATATTGTTTATCCTTTTCTTCAGTCTTCTAAATATTTCCATCCTTTTATATACAAACAAAAATGTGTTGTTTATTCCTTTGTGTTTACCTTTGCTTCACATCTGTATTTCAAGTCAGAGTACTAGCTAATTAATGTGAGAGTGAGTTACCCGGTCCAATCACCTGCCATCCAGCCTGAAACTACTGAATATACACATCCTTTAGAATAATCTACAATGTCAACAACACAGATGCAACATCTATTTCTTAGAAGTTAATGTTTAGTCAGATCTGGCAAACAGTAGAGAATCTGTCCTTTCAGAGTTCTGTTTTAATATGGTGACTTAGAATTTATGTTTTAGATGCTTTTGGCCACAGCAATTCCAAAATCATCTGTCGTGCCAAATAGCAGGCATAAATAGCATACAAAAATACGAAATATGTTGGTTTCCTTAGTTATAATGAAGCTACTGTAATCATTACTAAATAATGAATGTTTTTCTCAAACATTTTGTTGTACCAGAATCACCAGGAGGGTTTGTTAAAATCGAGATTGCTGGACCTCACCTCAAAAGGGTCTTATTATCCTCCTCTAGGGAAGCCAGGTAATTTGCACTTTAACAAGTTTCCAGGTGACACTGTTGCTACGCACAGAGATTGCACTTTGAAAATCAGTGTTCTAATTAAAGAATTACAGTATGATAATAACACAAGGTAACTTAAATCAGTTTCTATTTTTAGTCTGAATTATACAAGTGAAAGTAAAAGACAAATGTGGAAACTTATAGCTTTGAAGAACACATATTGAGGAATAATTTATTTTTAAAAACATAATATATCCTGTGACTTCAAAAGTATAAAGCAGCACATTTAAAATACCTGAGCCTAAGAAACCACATTATGTTTTGTTTAGCCATAGGGTGATAGGGGATATCTCTCTGGTTTCACCTTTGCAAATGGACTATTGGATTAGGTGTCAGGTGGCATTGCTGAGGCTGGATCCACTTCTACACAAAGCCTGTCTAATCAGCAGCCCAGCTGTGTCTTTAATCTGCTTTGTCTATTTAACACTGCAATGTGTAATTAACTGTCATCTGCCCAGCTGAATCAGTATATTCTTCTACAACCAAGGCACAGGACATGAAATTTCTTTCTCTGAAAATCTTACCTTTGCAATTTGAAGTCAGCTAGGATTCCCTAAATCTCTATTCAAAGAAATGCTACAAGGCAGCTAGAATGTCTTGTTCTTGGTTTGTCCTTACTTTCTCTCTCAGATGTGAAGTATGTATGGTTTTTGAAGCATCCTTAGGGTTCTAGCTTTCTCTTTTAATAGTTTCCACATAGTGTTTCAGCTTTTTGTAAAGCTTTGAAAGAGATAAAGAACAATGCTGCACCAGCAAACAAGCCCAGTTTGGGAACCATCACCCTGAGCGGGTCACTCATGGACAGGGAACAGCTAGACCCAAGCCCCTTCTGGCACACTGGCAAACAAGAAGTATCAACCCCCCCCCCCACCATAAGGGACTGGTGTATCCAGAGAAACACAGGCTGTAATGATAGCTATCAATGTGAAGTGTAACTGGATACCTGTGGTGCTTTGGTGTTTCACTGACATTGCAGGTCTAGGGCCAGTGGTCTGACCATGGGTTCAGAGGATCATGGTACACAGTGTGACATCTAGGAAGGGTCTCCTCCTGAGGGTTACAGCCATTGTTGACTCCCTATTATTTTGTTTTGAGGTCCTGTATCATTTTCATTGTTTTGTTGGGCTGGGTTTTATTCTTTTTTGCTTTGTTTGATTATGTTAAATCTGATGACAGGAGAAGCTATTTCATGGATGGCAAGATATATTATGGTAGCAATTTTGGATTTACTATTGGCTTGTTTTGAAGTCCTTTATTGCATTCATTGTTTTATTTTTATTGTTTCTATTCTATCCTGTTGTTTGATTCTTACTATGTCCCAAGTTATCTGCAGCTATTTTGAAGATATCAAAAGGCATGGTGACTATTGTTGATTTTGTAAGGTTTTGAAATCCTGTATCTTTTACACTGGTTTATTTTCATTGGTTTTATTCTGTTTTGTCCACTTTAAAATAAAATAAAAATATAAAAAAAGAAAGAGATAAATGATGAAAGAGCATTTCACACATAAGCTTGAACACTATAAGAAGGAAGAGACTTAGCTGAAATTGAACCAGTGGGTTTGACTGTGGACACAACCGATCAGAGACTGGAGAACTGGGTAAAAGAAGGCTGATAAGCCACACGATGCACACGTATTAAGAAAATTTAGGAACTGTTTTCTTTAGCACTTGCTCTACAAGGTTGACGAGCAACAATGGAACTGATGTGAATATTAAATGCACATTCCAACAGGTGCACCTAAATGTTTTTCTTCCCAAACATGTTGGTGTCTTATGACAGGCAGTGCAAGTTCAGCAGGGCCTGTAACCCCTGCTGTTTACACGTGTTTCTATGTTAGCAGAGTAACCCAAACCCAAACTCAGGCAGACAAAATAACAATGTCACAGTGCATTTGGTTGTGCTTGTCAGGCACTTATCTGCCCCTTTTAGATCACCTCTGGATTTCCAAGTGAGAATTGAACGGAAAGTAGCAATAGCCCTCAGGAAGAGGCAAATAAGGAGTCCTTTAAACATTAGCTTCTTTCTTTTCTTTTCCTGTCTTTTTTGTCTGTTTTATCCTATCTTCTAATGTTCCATTTCAACTTCCCCTTCACTCTCTAGTGTATAAAATGTTTATAAAGTCTAAACTTCAAATCTCACATGAAGGACAATCATGTTTTATAGGTTGACTAGAAAAGATCTATTCTCAATTATATTCTCAAAATTGTTTGCCCCTCCCCTTTTCTGCCAGTGTGAAACTAGAGTCTTGTTCAGTTTCCCAACAAACCGCCATGTTATTGTCTTTTGTGTGTGCTCAAATAATGTAACTCTTATTACTAGCTTCTCCCAAATATGACAAAAGATAAATGGCCTACAAACATATCTTACAAAAACCATTAATAAAAAAAAGAAAGACCATTAATTGCATGTGAATTTTAATATTATCTGTTGTTTTAGATTATGAATGAATATTCTCCATGATAATAAACAACAGACCATACTGCCTCCAATTTCTAGCAGATAGCAAATAACTGATCAACTGTTCCTCTCTCCTTACAGTTTCAAAATGCAAAACTTGAAAGCATGTTTTCACACTTGCTTCCAAACTAATGGTTTACTTACTATACCATATTATAGCAGAATTTCTTGAACTTGGCAAAGAATAAATTAGTTTTCCTTAAAGATGCCCAACTACAGTTTTATGATAATTTGAAACAACATCTTTCATGGATGCTAAAACTGAACACTAGTAAGCTGAAAACAGAACCAATTCAATCTGTTAATAAGTCTTAATGAATAGATAATAGCCAACAACATACATGCATGGGCTTGAGGTAGAAAAAGTAAGGCAAGGGACTCCCTTCCTAAAGCGTTTACCTTTGGAACACCATAATCATCCTCTCACAGATTCAGCTTGTCTCTGGCGAGGTCACAGCCTTGTTCTCGCTTGACCTCATGCCTACACAGTGACTTTGAAGAAGCAGGAAAGAAAATACCACATAACTCCATCCTGTTCTGAAAATGAACCTGAGCTAATGCTCAGGGTGGGATGCTTCTGCTGAACCCCTGTACTATGCAAAGTACACTCAGAGTTCTATCCCGGGCTCCCGCATGGTAAGCGCACCCCTTTCACTGGCAGGGAAGAGGGTCTTTGATTTAGGCAGAGTTTCAGAGCTAGAATCTTTGGGAAAGAGTTAATAAACCCCAAGAGATCTTAAAGGGGGCAGAAGAGAAGTGGGAATTGGCAGACATAATCTTTACCTCATGGGCATGTATATACATTTTTTTCTACAAATTTATTTCCTTATGTACTCATAGTATATTTATAAAAATCAAGAAACTAGCACTGATATAATATTATCTATATATTTCACTCAAATACCACCAAGTATCTCACTAATATCCTTTATAGTGAAAGAAAAATATATATATTTCTGATCTGGCCTTCAATACAGAACCACGCATTCCATTTAGTAGTTGTTTAATCTCTTTATTGTCCTTAAATCTGCAACAGTTCTTAAGTCATTCCTTATCTTTTTCTGAAATCACTTAAAAATTTATAGATTCATTTTTTTTCAGTGTCACCTCATTTAGGAGTTGCTGATGTTTTCTTTTAACTGGATTCAAGATATACATTTTTAGCAGGACCATGGAAATGATACTGCACCATATCCAGAGTCACCTTACTGTCTCTGTCACATTATTGGTGATAAACTTTGTTGTACTAAGGTTAGAGTTACAATTTTCTTTGCAAGCAATAAGCATCTCTTGGAGAGAATCTACTTCTATTTTTTTTTTACATTTTTAAGATAAATGGAGATGATGGAGAATAAGATTTTAGTTTTAGATGAACTCTTAAATTTGAAATTCAAATAGGCAATAATATTTATTAATATGAAGTGTCCAAGAAGTGTCCTAAGATAATGTGATATAATATGTGAAAACAGGAGGTGAGGAAGGCAAAACAACTTTTGCAGAAATCTTTTATAAATTTCAGTTGTGATAAACAGCAAAATAATGGAATTAGTGCCAACTGAAAGTTGGTCAGGAAACTTTTTTTTAACCTTGGAAAGTACATGACCACTATTTTATGCTGAGAGGAATGTTACATCTTACAGGAGACGGACAATGCAGAAGCAGTGACAAGCAATGACATCTCTGAGAGCACTCGCCCGTTAGTCATTTGGGATTGATTATCTGGCTTCCAACCCACACCCTGACTCTGACAAGCTGTGTGAGTTTAGGAAGTGAATGAAACCCTTTGAAACACAGGATTGCTAGGAGGATCATCTTAGCCGGTATTTATAAAGAGCACAGCCCAGTTCCTGCCTACTGTAAGTGCACTTGATGTTCATGGGAATCAGTAAGGTCTTTTGATACCATATTTAACTCACTGTCCTTTAATGCCATACAATTGGTTTATCTCATTGAGTTGCATTCTTGGGACTTCTAGGTCTTTCTTCTCTTTCATTGATCTTAGATCTGTTGTAAAGTTAACCTATTTTTCAAGTTTTGAACTACAATAACTACATATCTCACTTTTCTTTCTGTTTATATTCTTTCTGTAGTATCCTGATCTTTCATATGGTTTCTAGTACCACTTCTAATATTTCAATTATATAAGTGTAATTATTACACAGACCCTTTCTACTGTTTCAGTTAGGTGAGGAGCACATATTTTTCCATATATTTGTATCTATTGGCTTTTGCTTAGAGGAGTGTGTGTGCGTGTGTTTCATAAATTTCACTGTGAGCTCATCTCCACTGATGTTGTTTGTTTCTATGAGTGTCCCATGAGCTTTGGTTGCTACAGATTTGTTTTTCATTTGAAAATGTCCCTACAGATTTGTTTTGCATTTTCTTTTGCCAAATGTTCCATGGATTTTATGGGTCTGGGAACCATTTTATGTTAATTTTTAGTTATGATTCCATAAATTAGGACTCTACACTTACAAGTGGCTCAAGATTGGAGTTTTATTTCTTATAGGAAGATTTTTTGTTTGTTTGATTTTTGCTTTTAAATCAGAGTCCTAACCACAAACATGCTAGTATGTAGGTTGTATTCTACTCCTTTGGTCCAGGAATTTAGCTATTTTTCAGTTTTAGCTTCTTACTTTGTAGAGGCTTACAAATCTGGAAAGGTCCATGTCCTTTTGGAAACATAAAAATCTCACTCTTGATCTTATATTGAGATTCCTAATTCTCTTGGGCCATCAGAGGCAGCTTGTAAACTTAGCATTCTCCTGAGACTTTTCTCACTGTTTCTGATGCATAGAGACAATTCAGATATTCTTTCCCTTTGGGCTATGTGTTTACAATTTTCTGTTACATATTTTTGTAGATGGTTTGAGATTTATTTTAACTCAAACATTCATGTTCCTGAAACCAGAGCTCTGTCACTTAAGTAGGGATGGATTCTGTAAAGAGAGCCAGCGTGGAGATTTTCCTGAGGAATACACAAACCAACCTTCATTTCTTCCTCTCCTTCTTCCTCTTCCTCCCCTTCCCCTTCCTCCTCCTCTTCTCTCCTCTTTTTCCTCTCCTTTCTCCCTTTCCTCTTCTCCTTCCTCCTTCCTCCTCCTTCTTTGCCTCAAGCAGTTCTTGAAATTCCCTAGAGGAGGAGGTGGACGATGAAGAAACAAAGGCAAGATTCAGAATGCAGAAAGCTGAGGTCATGTGGTGCCCCCTCTCCTGGTGAGAGAAAAAGAGCCACCCGATGCTACAGTTCATTTATTTACACACTGGGCAGGTTGAAGTCAAGTGAAACCCCTTTGCCTAACAACTTGCTCATATGGTTCACCTCAGATGTCTTGTATTCTCAGGGCTGGAAGAACTTGTTCACTTGATTCACCTTAAGTGCCCCATGTTCTTGGGGGCCAGCCAAGCCCCAACTGCTCCAGCTCAACTGCTCCCCATCTTCCTCTTCTTCCTCCTCCTCTTCTTCTTTTACTCTTTCTCCTCTTCCACTTTCTTCTCCTCCTGCTTCTCTTTCTTCTCCTTCTCTTCATCCTTTCCCTCCTTCTCCTCTTCCTCTTTCTTCTCCTCCTTTACCTTCTCTCTCCTCTCCCCTTCCCCTCCCTCTCCTTTTCCTTCTCCTTTGTCTTCTTGTTTGTCTTGCTTTTTGAGACAAGCTCTTGCTATGTACTGAAGGCTGGCCTTGAGAGTACTGTGTAGCACAGGCTGGCCTCAATCTCATGGCAATCCTACTGACTCAACCTCCCAAGTGCTGGGACTGCAGGCATAGGCCACCATGCCTGACCATTCTCTTCTTTAGATTTCTCACTCTCCTGTCTTTGGCACAGTTACATCAAGAATGCATTTCATCAGGACCATGGAGAAATTGCTTTCCATGGGTTTTCAGTTTAGCACAATGTCTTTGGCTTATATAGACAGATTTTTTCTAAGAAACACCCTTGTGAATTCTCTCCACATCTGTAAGGATGTTTCTGAAGATTATATTATTATTTTCTATCAGGATTTCTTTGAGTAACTGGATCATTCTTATTTTATGAAATCTCTAATTAGGTAGCTACTAATGTCCTCCTCCGTGAAGGACCTAAGAAAGCTTAGGTCCCAGTAGTAGCCCACTTTTAATAAGCAGGTAGGATTCTTGGCATGTTATTGGAACCTAATCCCATTTGTGATATTGTCTTATTTTACTATGCTTATGCTTTTTTCCTTTAGTCACACATATTTTAAATGTATATTCTCTTATCTTACTTTAATTATCTCTGTAAACGAGTATCTTTGATGGTGTGAGGCGAAAATTGTGACTGTAAATGAATAAAACTAATGTGCCAGGTCCCGAGCTCCTTGAATGGCACAGCAAGTTGACTGGCATGATTTTTTCATAAGGGTGGGATATTTACAATCCAAGTGCCTCAGAGTAACAAATAATATAGAATAGTAGGCAGCCATTAAAAAGTCCATTCTTAAAGTATGTTTAACGAAGTAGAATATGTACAACAACAGCAAACTACTTATCTAATGCTCCTCTCCTGACCTACACCAAGAGGAGATCTAGAGCAAGTCAACGTTGGTCATTTCCTTTTGGTAAACTTCTGATTAGGTTTTTTTTTTTTAAGTCTTCTTTATGTGGTTTTTATTTTATGAAGTTTCCATTATGAATATATCCAGATTGAGCGTGCCTGATCTGGAAATGTGAAATGCTCCAAAATCTGAAGCATTTTGAAGAGGAACATGATGTTGCATGTGGAAAACTCCACATCCAGTCTCATCAATGGGTCTTGTTTAAAATGCAGATGTATTCACTAAAAGCACTGCGTAGAATTAATTGCCTTCAGACTGCATTTATAAGGTACTCATGAAACACAAATGATGGTCATGTTGAGACTTAAGTCCTGTATCCAAGAAATAGCATTGTTGGGTGAGGGATTTTGCTCAGTGGCTCAAGTGCTTGCCTGGTAAGCACAAGGTCATGGGTTTGATCCCCAGTTTAAAATAATTGGATTTTTTTCAAGAAATAGCATTGTTTGTATATAAATATTCCAAAAAATTTTAATACCTGAAATCTGAAATTTCTGATCCCATGTACTTCAGAGATAAAGGATATCAACTTACATTTATTTCTGTTGTAAGTATAAAATGAAGAGAAAAGTGGATATGGAATCTTTTAGAGTCCCAGAAGAAAAAAGTATGTATCTGAGAAGTTTCAGAGGAAGAGACCAAAAGTTGCTGGGTTTAAGAAATTCAGGTTGTTCAGGCTCCTACAGACTAAAATGAAGGGAGCCATTATCACCCCCTTGTTGAGTTTAACAATCAGGGTAGAAGATAATAGTAGGATCTTGGAGTGGAAGTTGTCCTGCTGGAGCTATAGTCACAGAGGAACAGAGCCACATTCAGAGACACTGCAGAAGAAGGAAAAGCGGAGAAAAGAAGTTTGCAGGCCTTTCTTTCCTTCACTTTCCATGATACCTGATTTTTTGTGGCAACCTGGATGAGTATTTAGTTAAATATTATTCTGTTTCACTGAGGGTATTTTTGGATGCAATCACCATTAATAACGGTAACCAAATACAGCATTGTGAACCCACTCTGTTACATGAGTGGTCTCATCCAATCAGCTGACGGCCAGGAGAGAACAAATGTTTTGACTCTCCCGCAAGGAAAAGTATATTTTCCCTATCTGATGGCCCTGAATTGGACCATCGCTTTTTTTCTTGCCTTTGCACATAGACAAAGCATCAATTCTCTTGAATCTCTAGCTCAGTAATTCACTCTGCAGATCTTGGGACTTATCGGCACCATAGTCACCGGAACCAGTTCCTTGTAATACGTCTCTTTCTGATAGTCATTCATTGCTTTGGTGAATCCTGACACTATACCTTCTGATCCCTGCTGGTACCTTCCAGCTAAACACAACCAGTGGGGTGGCCCGATGATAGTCTCCTTCTGGGGGTCAAGGGATGAAGAAGAGGACAATGCAGTTTCCAAGGCTATTTGTGTGAAGGGGAAGGGAATGTGGCAACATAGTAGTTCAGAGTAGGGAGGCAGAGATACTGGAAACAATGCAGAAAATTTTATGTAGAAGTAGGATTTAAGCTATTTTTCTTAGAATCAAATCAATTACAGTCTAAAGTTATTTAATACCTATATAGTTTCATAATGTGAGCTTGCATTAATAAACACAAGCCAGAAGTACTTAAAATTATAATAATCATTAACTGCACAGAGCACTTAACCATGCGCTAGGCACTAAGATAAACACTGAACACAAGAAACTAGATTTTTTTCCTTTTAAATAGTAGATAATGATGTAGTAGGGCAGAAACTTTCATGGAGACCTCTGTGAATATGTGTAAATACAGAAGCAGTTGGAGGAGTTGCTCTGTCTGCTCATGAGTGAGTCCAGGATTGAGGAGACTCTGCCTGCATTGAAGTCCATGTTCATTTGATAAAAACTCCAGTTGCCAGAGCAATACTGTCCTTGTGCTCAAGCCAAAGCCCCTCCATAAGTAAAGAAAATAAATGCCTATGCTGTTCCACTGGAAATAGTTCTATCCTTGCAGAGGAGAGAAGCCTAGTGTTATCAGTCTCCTCCAGCAGTCTGCCCAGGATCTCCCTGGCCTGCACCCATGAAAAGTGAGTAAAATGAAGAAGGAAGCTCAGAGGACATATGCTGGGAAGGAGATAGAGGCATTCAGCTTTCTGTTGATGGGAAATTCTGCTTCTCCCTGGTCTGTGCCTTGCTGAGCATTTGGGAGAGCAAAGGAGATTCTATCATGTTGTTCATTTCTTTTGCATGACTTGATAGGAAGAGAGAAGAGCCCACATGAAGAGCAGCCAGTGTGAAGAGGGTTAGACTATGCTCTGCAGTGATAACAGCATGGTAGGAAACCTTCTTGCCATTTCCCTGCTCTCTAATGGGAGTACCCTGTTCAAATTCAGTTCGGGTATAGCCTGACACTAGAACTTGAATTAAATCTGCCTTTCAGCTGGCAGTGACCACAAGCAGGCCAGAGAGGAATACTGGGGCTGGTTCAGGATTCTCTAGACACAGCGGAGAAATCCAGTTTCATGGCTTACATGGTGAAGGACACCATGTTTAAGCCTGAGCTTTGATGCAGCACTTTAGGAGCCACCATTATTGGTATCTCCCAATTTGAAGTCTCCAGTGAGCCACTGGGTCCTGAGGAACGAGAGAAGGCAGATGCCATTATACCAGAAAGAAACAAGAAAATAACCTGTTAATTCAGATGGACAACAGGTGAGGGATCAACAGATTCCTACATAGCTTTAAAATTAATTTCTCATGACTACCAGGTCCTATGGCAAGTGACTGGGGAGGAAACCAGAACTTCTGATCACAGGTCTGGGAGCCAGGAGCCTGGGATCTATGCTGACCCTGCCTTTAGGTTGCCTTATGGCCACAGGTAAATGAAATTGCTTCTCTCACAGATAAAATGGTACAGTTGTACAAAATAGCCTCTAAGCATATTCCCTGAAGCCTGAATAGTACAGTTCTGAGTCCCAGAGCTTAATGGAATAACATGTGAAGCAGAGTTCATAGTGTCTGCTGCCACTGGAACCCTTAAAATGAAGAACAAGAAGCCTTAACTCTGGAACAACAGAGCAGTGTCTACACTATCTGGGGGCATTGGGACCTGGGCAGACTAGAGTTAGTTGACCTTTTGCTGTGATCTAAGGGAGTTTTTCAAATGGTAGACAAGCTGTCACTGGCTTATGCCATACTGTGGCTGATATCACTAATAATCATGATATTATTTTCCTCAAAACCTGTTACGGCTTGTTTCTGCAGGCCCCCTTCTCAAAAAAACCATCATGTGGTGATAGGTGGGGCATTTTAGAGGTAGCCGGATCTAGGGTGTGTGTTGCTGGGATCATGAGTGTGTGGTTACTGTGTTAGACCACTGATTGTTTTGGCATGGTTATATGTATGGATAACAGGAAGCCCACACTGGATGTATTACCTTCCCTAAGGGTGTGTAGCCTTGATAGAATACAAGGACAGAAAGAGGGTTGCTGTTATCCTTTTCTGGTTCTTTACTGCTTTGCTGCCTTCTGCCCCCCATGAACTGTTTCTCCTCTGTGATGCTCCTCTGCCATGCCAACCTGCCTTGCAGCCAGCTATGGACCGAAACTCCTACAAACTGCAAACTGAAATAAACTTTTCTTTCTTTAATTTTGAGCATTGGGTATTTTGTGTCAGCAAAAAGTATCTAAGACAAAACCCTCCCCAAAGTATAGGTCCAAGCAAATAGAACTAATAAATTAGACTAAACTTGCTAGATGAAGCTTGTCATTCCTTCTCCCACGTCTTTCTTTTCAATTTGACATTCTTCGGTGTATAGCATCAAAATTAACTGCTTTCATGGGAAATTCAACTGTTATATGAAACGGCTGTGTTTTAATTAGGTCTTTAAGTAATTGAATTCATTAGGCAACACTCTTTGTATTATTATATTAATGAAGGAGTTTGTACTCCTAATTTAGCCCTGAGTAAACAAAGCTCTCATTTACCAGAATCATGGCACTTATAAGAAAGAAACAGTCCAAATGTGGCTGGCTCTCCTTCTACCCCTGGAAGAAACAAAGCAGTTACTTTTGACATACTCAGCGATAATATTGTTTCCTCGGGGCTGAGTAATGGTGTTACTTGCATCTCCTTTGGGAGAATGCCATAAACTAATAGTGTTTCACAACAGTTGGCCCTAATTATCTTCTACTTAATTTAATTTATTTAGTTTAATTTAGATTATTTTGCACTGGGCTAAATTATTCAACCAGTTCCTTACAAATGCACACAACCATTATTGAAAGACAGCTTAGCATCTCTTATCAAACAGGGCTGAAAGTTTTTTCTGGGTTTCTAAATCACAACTGGGTTAAAAACTCTTCTGCATTTGTATTACATCATTTACTCTGATACTTTCATAGTTTCCAGCATCCATTCCAAGTTATCTGTGCCATAAATATACCACGATAACCATAATAACATCATAGATTGGCAGACTTTTTTCTGTCACTGTTAACACACAAAGTTTGAGAACTATTTTTAGTATGTATCAGTTATACAGAATAATGATTTGTACTTGCATATAAGATACAGTATTTCCACACCCGTGTTTTCTTCCTTTGGTCTTCCCTCCCTGTCTGCATTCCTTTCCCCTTCTTTTAATAGTCTCCCTTGTATTTTCATAGTTCAACTCCCCTTATTCACATATGATACAAAACATGTAATATTTATCTTTCTGTGTCTGGCTTATTCTACTTAATATGACTTAGAGTTTCATACATTTTCCTGAAAATGGCATAATTTTCATTCTTTTTTTGTAGCTGGATGATTCTGTCTTGGTTACTTTTCCCTTGTTTCTGGGACAAAATACCTGACACTCAAAGTGAGAGAGGGAAAAGTTTATTTAGCTCACATTTGTGGAGGTTTCAGTCCATAATCAGCTGGTTCCAAGGTAGCAAAGTGTGGCACCGGGACAACAATTTAAAGTGGCAGAAGACAGCAAAAGCAACAAGAGCAAAAATGCGGGGAGGCAAGCCTCTTTTTCTCCCTCATATTGTAAGCATGCTACCTGCCCTGGGCAACCATAGCACTCACATCTTCTCCTTGCCCTCCTCTTGAACCAGCTCAGGATGTTTACAAAGTGAGGCTCCTGGCCCCCTGCTGAGTTACTTAGTTAAACTGCTAAACTTCTTAAATTGACACAATGTATCAGCTGTTACAAATACTCCACATTTTCATTCTCCCCCACTCATCAGTTTTCAAGGGGCTATGGTGTTTCCATAGCTTTGTGATTGTGAATTGAAAGACAATACTATGGGTACACCAGCATCAAGTACTTCTATAGCATGCCAACTATGATTCTTCTGGATTCATGATGAAAGGTGTTATATCTAGATCAAATGGTAGTTCTATTTTTAGCTTTTTTATTAAAGGGATTTCTCTACTGATTTCTGAGTGGTTAACCTAATTTACATTCCCACTATTCATGTGCAAGGATTTTTCCCTAGCCCATCCTTCCCAGCATTTATTGTTTTTTTATTCTTGGTGATAGCGAGTCTCACAGGGAGTGGGGTGAGAGGGAATGCCAATGTAGTTTTGATGTGCTTTTCCCTGATGACTCAAGATGTTGGAACTTTTTTTTTCAGATATTATTGTCTATTTGTATATCTTCTTTTGAGATGTCTGTTCAGTTGATTTGCCTATTCATTGGTTGGATTTTTTGCTTGGTTTTTTTTTTTAGTTCTTTATGTATTCTAAATATTAATCCTCCATTGGGACAATGGCTAGCAAAGAGGTTTTGTTTTTTTTTCCCTTATACTATAGGTTTTTTTTCCACTCTTTTGTTTTCTTTGCTGTGCAAAAGTGTTTTATTCAGCTGTAATCCCATTTATCAATTCTTGCTATTTTTTTCCTGTGCTATTGGAGTCTTATTCAGGAAACTGTTGCTTTTGCCTGCATGTTGGAGTATTTCCCTTATGCTTTTCTCCAGCAGACTTCAATGTTTCAAGTCTTACACTAATGTTTTCGATCCAGTTTGAACTGACTTTTGTACTGGGTGCAATATAGATATTTAATTTTGATTTATTACATATGGATATCCAGTTTTCCAGCACAATTTCTTGAAGAGATTTTCTTTTATCCAATGCATATTTTTGGGATATTTGCTTAGAATCAAATGACTGTGGCTTTGTGGGTTTGTTTTTGCATGTGCTATTCTAGTTCACTTGTCTGTTTTTGTAACAATGCTGTGCTGTTTTTCACACTATGGTTTTGTAGTATATTTGAAATGCATCATTGTAATAATTCCATCATTGTTTTTGTTCAAAATTGCTTTGGTTATTTTGGGTCTTGTTTGTTTTCATATGAGTTTTAGGGTTTTTCTTTAGATCTTTGAAGAATGTCATTGGTATTGACTCTATTGATAATTTTCAATAATGTCACTTTTTCAGTATTAATTCTGCCAATCTAAAATCATGGGAAGTCTTTCAATCTTCTAGGTTCTTTTTCAATTTCCTTCTGCCTACAATGAATATTATATTGGTTTAGTACATTCTTGATTTCCATTCTTCCCCACTTTGAATTTTGCTTAATAAAATCATGTTTGACTTTTCATGTTCTTTTCCCACTCAAGGATAGAGTTTTCTATACTCATGTAACCAGCTCCTCCTGATCTGTGATCCGGGTCCTTTTTGGGGGGGGACAATGAAGATTAAAGCCAAGAAAACAGCATAAAGCAAATAGTGGGAGTGACTATGTGTAAGTTCAGTTGAATGGATAAAAGGGAAAGCTCACTGATTATTGAGGAGGGCTTCTATAAGGTGGACACCATAGATTTTTAACTCCACTGACTTTTTATACAGTGTTTTTTTATACCATTTTAATGGAGGTGAATGTGACAGAAATTAGGGATGTTCGTGGGACATGCAGGCTTTGATATCTGGAAAACAAGTTGCTTCACTTGCATTTCTCGTCTTCCTGGGTTTCTCCCATTTGTTTAGGGACCTGTTCTTTGTCCTTTGCATGCCATTAGGACCTAATAGTCAATTTATTTAAGTTAATTATTTGGGCCAACTCTCTTCATCCCAGGTTTTTAGTTTACTTCAGGTTAACTAAACAAGTGCCCTATCTACTCAACATCTTCTATCTCATGGTTTCACCCAGAGCAAGGATCAGAGAAGATCAGAAGTAGGGAGACACTTGAGGCAGCCTAGGCTATCAGAACAAGCCAGGAGGAGAGCCGACAACAGAAGGCAGCAGTCCACCTGGGAAGAAGTGGAAAGGATGAAGAGCTTGATAACAGTGTTTTCAACTCTGATGAAACCTACTGAGAAAAAGGAAGGCAGAAGGTGCCCACACCTGTGTAGGGAGTCTGATGCATGGGTATGGGACACATCTTGGCATAGGAGCAAACAGAAACATTTGGGTCACATCCTGGAATGCTGACCAAGAGTTGACTTCAGTGAAGGATGACTGTGGCACAAATGAAGGTGATGCTTCCAAGATCCCAGGCTAGGCCTTACAAATGTATTCATGTGGTTAAATATTCTTGTAAGACATGCAAGAGAATCTTACAAAGATATTTTGAGCACTAATGGTGAGGACTTTGTCTCTCTTTGCACACTCCTTCCCTCATGTTGCATGTATTCAGAGTGTTCATGGAAAAGTTCTATTAAAGGGGAAGTGGAATTGGGGAGGGGATACAATTACTGGGGTTCAGTGGAATATATTTACGAGGTATGCAGTGATTTTTTTGTGTAGGATTAAGTTATTGCTGGTTGTTTCATTGTGATAAGAGAGTCCAGGAAGCCTCCTGAACCCACCACAAGACCCTGTGATGCAATGTGCCGAATCAGAGGTCAATGTTGTGAAAGAGGACACATCAAACAGACCTGCACAGGGTGCAGTGGATGGTGGAGGAGAAACTAGGATTCAACATATGGAAACAGAATTTGAGTTGTGGCAAATGATTACTATTACCAAACATGTAAAATGATAAGTAGAGGACTCTACTTTCTATTCACCTGGCCCAAATGGACATACTCTTCTGCAGGAACATACCAAAATAATAATAATAATAATAACCCAGTGTGCAAATAATAAGAGTCCTGCACAATCTTTTTGTTAATGAGAATTGGTGGAATGAATTGATCAGACTTCCTGTGCATGTAGGACACAGGCCCAACCCAGCACTACAGTAAAGGTCTACATCTGTATGCAAAGTTACATGCCCATCATATTGCACTGTCTCAGAATATCATAATATATGTTGTCTAAAAATGTGTGGTAGTTCCAGGGAAAACAACATGGAGAATAGTCACTAATATAAATGATGAAAACCCTGATTTAGGGGCTGGGGTTTTAGCTCAGTGGCATAAGTGCCTGCCCAGCAAGCATGAGGTTGCGTTACATCCCCTGTACCACAAAAAAAAAAGGTATCCTGAAACAAGTTTTTGTGTGATCAAATTGATATGAGATTCTGACTGGTGTATTCCAAGGTTGCTGCTATTTTGTTCATAAGTTGTTTTCAATGAGACAGACATTCCTTAGAGTAGCTTTTCCATTGAGTGAATGCATTAAGAATCTTTAAAAGTCACAAAGCACAAGAAAGAAGGCCGGTCACTTGGAGTACATATTGATCACATAAAAACACATGAAGAGCAAAGAATACAGTATTATTTTGATATGTAAAAAGAGTTATGCTTATATTAATTTCTTTTAATGAAAGGTTTATCTTTCAATAGCAGAATGAAAATAATGGAAATTTCAAGGGAATCATTGCATTAATTACTGAATTTTATTCATTCTTGTGAAGTTGGAAATTTTAAAACAAAGTGACTTATCTAAAACACTGTATAAACTAGTACCCAAAATAATGGGAAATCTATACAAAAAGAGTTGAGCAATCATATATGTAAACCATATACAGCTCCATTGTAGAAAGCTCTGCTTTAGATTTGACAAATACTTATCAGTTAGTGATTATTGTGTGATAGTCTCCTAAAAGAAAATGCTCCACATAATATTTAGCTCTTCCTGCCAGTTGGAAACCATCTATCTGTGACTTTATTCCATAAAATGAAGCAAGGGCTCAATGGTACCAAAATAGTCACTATGAAAGAGAAATGAAAAGGCTACAGAGCTTGTTCAAGCCGTAAGTAATCACAGTCCTTGGTCTTTTCCAAGAAAAGCTGTCTCTTCAGGACTGAAGCTGCTGATTTGGGTAGTTATTTCTGCAATCATTAATGTTTGCTTTTCAGATTTTTCTAGTACAATAGAAATACAAAGCAAATCACATTAGAATTTTCTGAGAGGTGATACTGACCCAAGGAAAAAGAAAAAATGTAAACTAATTTTAATAATTTGTTTTATGGAAGCCAGTAAAAATATATTTAAATATTTTAAATTACTTTTTAATGTGTGAAGTCTGAAATCCAGTTACTCTATGTGTCAGTTCCCAGGTGCCAGTTGAAGTGCTCGATAACCTCATGCTATTGAGTGGTTACCATTGTTGACAGGACAAGTACTGTAGTTAGGTGTTTTGAACACATACCACTGGGGTTTTTGGTTAATCAATGTAGATGTACATGCAATGAAACAGTTTGTCCATTATGCAACTGTGCACCTGGAGTGTGAATAAATAATGAGCTGACATCACTGGCAGGCCAGATTGTGTGAGGCTGACTTTGGAAATGATCATCTCCCATGTTGCTTGGGTAGCTGCAAATGATGGAAATAAAATTTTGTGTGTCACAGTGACTGTAAGATTGGTGAGTCAAGAGCAGCAACAGTGGAGAAACCAGTAAGACCCGGCAACCAGGGATCTGAGCTGCAGGGACTGAAAGGCACATCTTGCACATGGCTTGCCAGTTTACCAAAACATCCAGAGCTAAAGAGACTGAGACACTGGGGAGCTACTTAACTTTCCTGAACAGCAACAAGGGTGCACCAGGGCTCGCTTGATGCCTCGATAATCACTAAGCCTCAGAACCAGCTTCTGGTCAGGCATGATTCTCATGAATTTGTAGATAACACCAACAAAGCTCAACTATAGAGCGGTTGATCTAACATCACACAGTAAGGAGCAGAATCAGAATTTGGTTCTAGGCCTGCATTGCTTCACATTCCACTCAGTTCCACACTAATTCCATAACAGCGAAAATGGTGGCCCCAAGGATATGCTGGGATTTCAGGGATTAGAAAAACAAAAAAAGTTCTCCCATACTGAAATTAGCACCCTGCAATACTGGCACTGCCTAACCATCTAGGTTTTGTTTTTTTTTTTTTTTTTTTACTACCATGGCTTTGATGAAAAGTGCCTGAGAAAATAAGAATTTTCCACTAATCAATTACAAACAAATTCACAGCAGCTGCTTTCAAGGCTTTATGGAGATTTCTTTCATCTGGTTTCTGGAAACAGATTGCATCATATGAGCAAAATGTTCAGCATCTCTAAATTCTACCTTAACCATGCAACTCTTACCTCCTTCAGACTTTAAATAGATGATGTTTATTCCTTCATCTTACCTTTTTCTTTATGTAAGGAGACTAAAAACAAGAAATTCAGTCTGAATTGTGGGCCTCCATGCAATTAAAACCTGACTATGTCCTAACTCCTTTAGTTTCTGAATATTTAAAATTTGCTTATTTAAATATTGATTAAATACTGTATTAATTTATCATCAAAAATGCTTAATCCATTTTACACAGCAGGCTACACATGTGCTTTGTTTTTACACACAGATTGCACAGAATCAAATTACTTGCATTTTTTTATACATTTGATTTCAAAATAGAGTCTGAAATTGCCAGCATGACCAATCAGCTACAGTTGACTGGAACATTATTATCTGCAGCCCTGAAAGGTCACACAGTTTTGCTCAAGGCCTCTTGTAAATTAATAGCACAGCCCGGAATGGGCTTGACCCTGATGTGCCTGACCTCTGTTGAGCCCCACTAGGTTCCCAGAAGACAGCTGAGACCGGTAATGAGCTTCCCTCTGGCATAATGATGTCATGTGATCAGCATCACTAATGTTCACTGAGCAATACTCATGCACCAAGTCGCGGGCTGGGTGTCTGATGTGCATAACCGCGAACACACACAGTCCTCACAGCCACTCTGCAAAGCACACCTAGTGTATCCCCCAACTGCCTGCTGAGGAAATGGGAGAGGAGAGAGATTAACTTGCTAGTGAATAGCAGAACTGGGGCCGGGTCCAGTTCTGTAGGTGACAGAGTTGAGCACTGTGCCATAGCGCAGAGAGCTATAGGTTGAAATGAAGGACGCTGTCTCCACGCTGGCCACTTTAAAATGGCAATCATGTCTGTTACAGAAAATTACCTATTTTAGCAGCTCTTACCCTTTTCAGAGACCCAATTTTCAAGTAGATTTTTCTTCAGGAGGTGATATTTGTACTCAAGTGTTATCATTAGGATAATTAGAATCAACTTGAAGCATTTCTTAGTTAATCAGTAAGAAGGGTCTGGTGTTGGAGAACTCAGTTAAAATCTTTAATAGCCTGGTTCACAGATGCTTCTGTTTGCAAACAATTCAGTTCACAAATGAAAGCACTCAGCAGAACTTTGCTTCTGTATGCAAACTCCCCATCAAGGGATGAATACAGCCATGGCCATTTTCCCACACATCACACACAGCCATCTTCCCCAAAATCATAAAACAAGTTAAATTAGTAAATTAGTAAATTAAAGTACCACTGAGCTTATCAGTGATATCAACCCAGACACTCCTAACTGTCCTTGGCACTGATTTCTTCAGCTGTTATGTGAGGATTTTAATAATGTTCACCTTGAGGGTTCTGATAAGGAATGAATAAAACAGTGAATATAAATGTTCAGGTTATTGCCTAGTGTATAGCAAAAGTGTCTAAGCTTTTTAAAAATAGACTACAACCAAACAACATAAAACAGAATAAAGCCAATCAAAACAAAACAATGAAAGCAATACAGGACTTCAAAAAAGATAACAAGAATTCAACAATGGCTACCATAATATATCTCATTATTTTCATAATAACTGCCCATACCATTAGGCATAATAAACTCAAAAAAAGTAAAACAGAACAAGACCAAGCAAAACAAAACAGTGAAAATGATACAGGACTTCAAAACAAGATAATAAAAAATTTATAATGGCTACCATAATGCCTCCTGTTATCTTCAGACATAGGCTTGTGAAATTAACCAAACAGTACAAGAACTAAGTTGCTCCTTTATGTCAGTTGCTATCTTTTCAGAAATATCAGGTGTGTTATCTCTACTGTCTGCTATGTCTATGTCTCCTGAATTTGTTCTGGATGGGCTAGAGGTCTGAGATTTTAGTTTGCTCCTTTGAATTGTTGTTTTCCTGTGTTCCTCGGAGTCAAACCATTGTTGCTTCCCAAGTTCTTCCTGCCCTGGTTTGCCATCCCTCAGTGTAGTGGACTGGACTAGGCACCTGGGGTTCTGGAATGGTGGAGAGGCACAGAGTGGAGGTTCAACAATGCTCCCCTCATGGTGGCAGTGCCTAAGGGAGTGGCTTCATGTCTGAGCCAGTGCTGGACTCACCAGGACTCTATGGGCTGCTGGCACATAGCCTCAGGGCATAGGTTCTTCCTGTTAACTCAATGTGTTCACAGCTTTGGTTCAGCTCTGATATTTCTTGCTGATCTGCTTCTCTGTGACAATAGGGTATTGAGGTCCGCCACTACAACTGTGTTATTGCTCATTTGATTTCCCATGTCTGCCAATAATTGTCTTATATAGTTGGGTGCTCCTGTATTAGATGTATATATATTTATGATTGTTATGGCATTTGTGCTGTGTCCAGCTTTCTCACTGACCCCAATAAATCCTATGTTTTTCTTTCTTGCCTTGTCTTTTAGCTGTTGGATTGATTTCTCACAGTCTTTTGCTATTTTTGAGTTCTTTCTTTTCATGATCATTACTTGCAATTCTATCTTCAAGATCTGAAATTCTGTCCTTTCCTTTGGTTCAATCTGTTGCATGTACTTTCAATGGAAGTTTTAATCTCCTGGATTTCTCTTTGGAACTGTTTCATGGATTTCATTTCTCTCCTATGTTGTCTACTTTTTGTTTCCATTTTTTCTAAGCTTATCTATTCTTTTATTTTTGTCTTCTCTAATATCTTTGATTTTTAGCATCATTTCTTTTTGTACCTGAGAGATCATTTTCTCTAAGACTTTTTCCGCTTGTTTTTTCATGTCTGTTGTTATCATTCAGAAAGTTCCAGTGTTTGACTTCCAATATCATCCAACTTTTTGAGTTCCAGGCCTGTCCTGGGTGGGCTGGGGAGTTTGGGATTATAACCTGCCTCTGCCTCTTGCCATACTCCACCTTCTCTTTTTTTTCTTTCATTTTGTCTTCCATGATAAATAGCTCTACCACTAGCATTAAGGCCTCTCTTAAGGTGGAAAGGAGCTGTCCATTCCTCAGGGACGTCCTCCATATAATTGGTTCTCCATAGCTATCCCAAGAACCACCTTTTTCTGGTGTTTACAGTTCTGTATTAATGTCCATGTTACATCCCAGTGATGTGCTGGGAATGGGGCTGATTTTAGCCTCTGGATGTGGGGTAGGACTGGTCTTCTGTTGGTGCAGTTCTTCATAGTCCAACTACTGTCTCCTCACTGCTGCTTCAGATGTTTCCACTTTACCAGCTTTGCTGATTACTTTGCCCTCTAAAAGTGTGTGTGTGTGTGTGTGTGTGTGTGTGTGCACGCACATGTGCACCAGACTGCTGTCCTGCACCTTGGGGTTCCTGTCAGTCTTTCACTCTTCCAGTCAGCCCTGCTATCCAGAGAGGAAATGGAAGAGGTCTGGAGCCTGAACTCAAAGTCTCTGGCTAGCCCACTCTCTGGGATCAAAAGTGTCTATAACTTCTAGCTATTAGTCTTTTTATCAACCCATTTTTGATGAGTACTTATTATGTCAGGCATTTTTAGTGGTATTGAGTGTTAGCTCTAAACCTTTTCTGTAGAAGAGATTCATGGGTAGCACTCAGATTGTGGAGAAAAGATCAGGCAGATTTGTCTTAGAGCTGCCTTATCTAACATTTTGGTTGAGAAATATCAGTTATATGTCCCCAAAACTGGTAAGGCCAGGCAGCCAAAGTCCACAGAAAGGGTAAGACCACTTCTATATCCCTGTGGCCACAGCTGTAGATGCCTTAGGGTGAACATCACATATCCAGGTTTCTGGCTAGAGAGAAGCTACAAAGTGCCTACCCAGTCACCTGGAAAAGATACGTAAATAGATCCTGTGGTAACAGACTTCCATTTATTTATTTATTTTATTTAAAGAAAGAAAAACAGAAAGAGGGTAGAAATAATACATAATTTCAAAAAAATAAAGAGTAAGAAATCACTAGTTGATAATTACATATTGTCCTCTTAGAAGTAGTTGTTCAAGCTACAAAAGTAAAGCATACAAAGTGGACATTCAAACAGTGAGACTGCAAACAGTTCTGTTCAATGATCCAACCAAGGCTTAGTAATATGGTTATCAATCATCCTACATACTTAAACATACATATAGTTATATCCTTTAGAATATGTTCTTTTCCTCTCTTTTTTTACAATAGTGTTACACACTTTGGGTTTTATTATTTCTACATTTCTTATTACTTTTTTACACTAGAGAAACAATGTGATATTTATAAATATGGTTCTTATTTATTTCACTAATGAGGATAGCCTCAAGTTGTCTCCATTTGCCTATGAAGACCTTAAAATCATCCTTTTTTATAGCTGAATAATATTCCGTTGTATAAAAATACTATGTCTTTTTCATCCACTCTGTGGTTGATGGGCATCTTGGTTGTTTCCAAGATTTAGCTATTACAAATTGTACTGCTATGAACATGGGTGCACATATATTACTGTGATATGAACTTTTCAGTTTTTCTGGGAAAATACCCAGGAGGGGTAGAGCTGGGTTGAATGGAACTTCCAATCCTAGTCTTCTGAGAATTCTCCATACTGATTTCCATAGTGGTTGCACCAGTCTACATTCCCACCAACAGTGGAGAAGTGTTCCTTTCTCCCCTCAGCCTCTCCAACATTTGTTATCAGTTGATTTCTTGATGGCAGCTATTCTTTCCATAGTGAGATTAAATCTCAATGCTGTTTTAATTTGCATTTCTTGAATGGCCAGTGATGGTGAACATTTCTTCATGTATCTATTTGCCATTTGTATATCTTCCTCTGAGAACTGTGTATTCATCTCAGATGCCCATTTTTGGAGAGGGTCTTTGATTTTGGGGGGCTTGATGTTTTTCAATTCTTTATATGTTCTGGATATAACTCCTTTGTCTGAAGGGTTTTTGGCTAAAATTCTTCCCCACTCTGTAGGTTTTCTTTTCACTCTGTTGGTGATTTCTTTTGAAGTGCAGAAACTTTTCAATAATATGAGATCCCAGTTGCTGATTCTTTGAAATGTTTCCTATGCAGTTTGCATTTTGTTCATGAATTTTCTGCCTACCCCTATGTCTCCAAGACTTCTACCTAACTTGTCTTCCAGTAGATTTAGTGTTTCTGTTTTAATATTTAGATCTTTGATCCATTTAGACTTTAGTTTTGTGCATGGTGATAGGCATGGATCAAGTCTTCGGCATGTGGAGAGCCAATTTTTCCAACACCATTTATTAAAGAGGCTGTCCTTCTTCCAGTGGACATATTTAGCCCCTTTGTCAAATATCAGGTGGTTGAGTGTCTTTGTAGTTGTGCTTGCATCTTCTAATCTGTTCCATTGGATCCTTAGGTCTGTTTCCTTGCCAGTACCATGCTGATTTTATTACTGTGGCTTTGTAGTATAGTTTCAAGTCAGGAATTGAAATGCCTCCTGCCTTGCCTTTGTTGCCCAGAATTGCCTTTACTATTCTATGTTTATTCTGTTTCCAAACGAATTTTAGGAGTGTTTTCTCTAGATCTGTGAGATGTGTTAGTGGTATTTTGATTGAGATTGCATTAAATCTGTATAACAGTTTTGGGAGTATGGCCATTTTCGCAATGTTGGTTCTTCCTAGCAAGAGCAAGAGATATCCTTCCATTTTCTAATGTCCTCTTGAATCTCCTTTTTTAGCATAGCATAATTTTCAGCATATAGGTCTTTTACATTCTTAGGTGATTCCTAAGTATTTCATTTTTTTAGATGCTATTGTGAAGGGTGATATTTCCATAATTTCTCTCTCGATGAGTTTTTTGTTTGTGTACAGGAATGCTATTGATTTTTGAGTGTTGACTTTGTATCAGCTACACTGCTGAATTTTTTATTACTTCTAGTAGTCTTTTAATGGAGTTTTTGGGTCTTCTATATAAAGTATCATGTCATCTGCAAATAGTGATAATTTAACTTCTTCCTTTCCTAACTTTATTCCTTTTATTTATCTCTCTTATCTGATTGCCCTGGGTAGTGTTTCCAGAACTATATTGAAAAGGAGTGGTGATAGTGGACATCCTTGTCTTGTTCCTGATTTTAAAGTGAAACCCTTCAGTTTTTGTTCATTTAGTATAATTTTAGATATTAGTTTGTCATAGATGGCCTTTATAAGATGGCTTGAGGTAGACACCGTGTACTCTGAGTTTCTGAAGGGTTTTTATCATGAGCATGTGTTGGACTTTACTGAAAGCTTTTTCTGCATCTATTGAGATGACCATGTGGTTTTTGTTTTTAGTTCTGTTGATGTGGTGTTTATATTTATTGATTTGCATATGTTAAACCATCCCTGCATTCCTGGAATGAACTTCACTTGGTCATGATGTATAATCTTCTTGATGATTTGCTGCATTTTACTTGCCAGTATTTTATTGAGAATCTTTGCATCAATGTTCATTAGTGAGATTGGCCTATAGTTCTCCTTTTTGGTTGGGTCTTTCTCTGGTTTTGTTATGAGAGTAATACTTGCCAGTAGGAGACTTTCAAAAGGAGAGCTCTCACCCAACACAGTGGCATGTGGAAAGGGGGTCAATGAAGTTTCATGGAGTTGGGCACAACTCCACAAACACCGTGTTTGAGCTGGGTCCTGGAGGATAGGGAAGAAGGTGTGGAACAGAGAGATGCACCTGGGGCCGGGAAGCAGTGAGAACAACCTGAGCAATGCCCTTATCACAGAGAAAGGGTTGGGTATTCAGAAGTATTGTTTAGGGGACAGCCCAGGAATTGATATGACTGAAGTTTAGGATGTAGGTTGTACAGAGAACATCAAAAATCTTATCTATATTTTTAGATTGGACCAGATTGTCCACAAAGGTCAGGTTTTTAAAGTTCATCATTTAGATAATGGCTCTCCATAGATGATTTTTAAATAAGGAAATAATATGATCCAATCTTTATTCCAGGAGAATAAAAACATCAGCACATAGAGCTAGCTGAGTGAACCTTTGTTTTGGTTATTTTCCTGAGACACAATATCCAACACCCACATCTTAAACCACATGTGGTTTTGGTTCCAGTTTTTTGGGTTTGGTCTATAGTTGGCTCCAAGGCAGGAGGGAGCAGTGGAGGGGTCTGGCACAGGAAAACTGCTCATCATATGATAGGTTACCTGTTGGCAATGGATGAGATGTGTGGTGAGCCTTGCTGTCTCTGCCACACCAGAGGAGGGATTTAAAAAATCTAGGTGGGAGCGTGTCAGAGATTTTGGTGAGAGGAACTGAAGTTGCTGCAGTACCTAGAACTCTCAGAGCCTGGTCATGGAAAACTTTGTTTTTAAAGTTTGTAAAATAAGTCCTTCCATTTGCCTCTTTTTGTTTTCACATTGCTGCTCATGGATGATTATGTGGAATCATTGCTGTGGATAAGGAAGAAGGAAACTGCTAAGAATTCTGTGTCTGGTTATGGTGATCCCTGGCCTCAGTGAGCTAGCAATCTCAACATCTTTTCAAAAGTAGGGTGTCCCTATATCCACACTCCCATCCCTTCTGGGTCCTAGCTAGGTTAGGGTGGGGGATTCACTAGGTGACTTTCTTTGGTTGAAGATGAGAAATAAATGGACAACAGGAGAGAAGACAGAGACAAACAGTAAACACTGTGCTTCATATCCTGAGAAACTTGGCACTTTGGTGATGGTAGATGTTGAGAGGTAATGGAAGGTAGGGTTATTTTTGATTTCTCTTTCTTTTATTCTGTGTTTTTACTTTTGAAAATTAAGCATGATTAGTATTTTATCATTGAGAAGCAAGTTGGGGTGTTTAAAATTTTGTTTTATGGGAAAAAGATTTTTAAAAATTTCATAACAAAACAACAATAGTTAATACATTACATGTTGTTATCCTTAAAGTAGTTGCTCAGGGTACAAGATACAGGCATAAAAATTTTCCCCAGTTAATATTAGTATAAACCTTCCTTTTTAATGAACTAAGAGACACTAACAGTATAACTAACTTGCATTTTCCCCTTTTCATACTGTCCTTTGTCCTTTCATCCATCCTAGTTTCTTTTTCCTTTTGAACAACTTCTTCCCATTTCACAATATATTGTATATTTTATACTGTATTTACTCTTTCAATTTCTTTTTTTTTTATTTACTTAAAGAGAAACAAATGCATGCAAAGGGTAGAAGTAATGCAGAATTCCAAAAAAAAGATAAAGAATAAGAAATCGCTAGTTGATAAATTACATATTGTCCTCTTAGAAATAGTTGTTCAAGTTACAAAATCAAAGCATACAAAGCATATAGTCAAACAGTGAGAGTGTGAACAGCTACACATGCATGAATCTCTGCATGTATTTCTATCCTTTCTGTATCAGAGGGAAAAACAAAACTTAGGAAGACAAAACAAAACAAATTCCTATAAAACCATAAAACCAAAAAGTCATATAAAATCACAGTACAAGGTGATCTACAATGATTGGTGTATTGTTTCTTATTATCTTCAGTAGAATTGTCTATATCATCAGGCATAAATGAATATAGCAGTATAATTGAATATAGCAGTACATAACAATATTAGTAAAAATAAAACATTGTAGACAGTATAAAACTTCAAAGGCAGGTACTAATCAAACCAGAGTGGATATTCTAGTAAATCTTTTCATCTTAAGTGCAGTTGCCTATACTCTCAGACTTGATACTATCAATCATAACAGCTTTGAATAAAATCTATCAATACAAAACAGTGATCTAACAAACCAGATTTGATTACAATCAGTCATGGTAAAACAGTGTAGGTTTTACAGAACTTTAGATTAAGTTAATAGGAAATTAAAGATAATTACCATACTATACCCTGTTATTTCCAGGATTGCTGTCTGTGCCCTCAAATCTCATAAAATGACAAGAACAGAATATAATACATCTAAGCAGAGTAATGTGATAAATGTGGTTTTTAAATCCTGATTCACTATCAACAATATAGTGTATCAAGGCCATCTATGTTAGCGATTCTAGTTATCCTTCTCTGCCTCATTTCTGCTATGCTATTTTTCTGCCTTTGTCTGTCTAGTTTTCTCTTTCATTCTACTGCCTGCCTCACTCATTGAGGCCTTTCTGCCACTGTTCCTAAAATCCTGGTATTTTTTTTCTCTCTCTCTAGAATGTCCTTCAGTATTCTCTGTAGGGTTGGATTGGTGGTCACAAACTCCCCCAGTTCCTCTTTGTCATGGAAGCATCTTGTTTCTCCATTAATTTCTAGTTGCAGCTTTGCAGGGTACATCAATCTGGGCTGGAGGTTATTTTCTTTCAGGGCTTGGAATACTTCACTCCAAGCTCTTCTTGATCTGATGGTCTATGTCGAGAAGTCAGCCATGATTCTGATGGGCTTACCTTTATAGGTAATCTGTTTCTTTTCTCTGATAGCTTTTAGTATTCTGTTTTTATATTGAATTTCTGGTCTCTTGGTTATTATATGTCTGGGTGTAGATCTGTTTTGGTTGTAGGTGGCTGGAGTTCTGTATGCCTCACACAACCAAATGTCATTTTCTTTTCCCATGCTTGGGAAGTTTTCCTTAATTATTTCCATGAACAGCCTTTGTAATTCACCTGTATGTATTTCTGCTTCTTCATTCACATTTCTTATTCTTAAATTGTAAATTCTCTTGTCATCTTCTAGCCTTTGTATTGTTACTGCCTGTTTCCTCGTTATTTTTAAGAGATCTTTCCTTTCATGATCACACACTGCAAACTTGTCTTCAAATTTTGATAGTCTATCCTTAAGCTTCTTTTAAGGAGTTTTGCCAGCTTTTGATGGAGTTTTTAATTTCCTGGTAGTCTCTTTGAATCTGCTTCATATATTCTATATTTTCTTTATATTCTTTATCGAGTGTTTCTCTCCTTTTTTTGTGTTCCTCCCTTCTTCCATCTGTATCATCCTGAGAGATGCTTCCTGAGAGCATTTCTCTTATTACTCTACTCATATCTTGCTTTACCTGATTTAATATTTCAGTTCTGGCTCATCTACAAGGTCCCAAAGATATATCTTAATGTCCATTGAAGCCATGTCTGATGTTGTGTGTTTGCCACCCTCAGTCTCCTTTGTTTTTTCTTCTCCTGGATCATGCTCTCAGGTTCTGGGCTGGGGGCCTCCTCCTGCCTCTCTCTCCTGTCATGGTCCTGGCTTCCTCCACACAGGTTACAGTGCAGATCCCAGCCCCCTTCCCTGTTGGCCACATTTCCTCTGAAGCACGCTGACAAGGGAGCTCTGCTCTCTCCTGCCTGCTCTTGTCACTGAGGTGCAAGAAACGGCTGTATTTGCCTGTCCCTCCCCACTGGGCCAGCCAAACTTCAGGTGCCTTCATGCAGTCAGTACTTGCTAGGTGCAGGGAATCAATTTGGGATGGCTCATTGGGTCCCAGCCAGGGGCACGGCCAGTCCAAGCAAATCCCACAAATCTGCTCTTGGGAGGAAGCAACCAACTGAAGTCACTGTTCCTCCCAGTTCAGGCTCCTCCTGCCCAATTCCAACATGTCGCCCATTTGGTCACACAATTCCCGTCGTGGGGGGTCTCATTTCCAGCACTGACTGTGGATCAATGAAGGTCCCTTCACTGGCTCTGCTCTCTGTTCTCTACACTCCATTGGGCTCACCAACCCTCGACTTCAGCGCTGCTGTGCTTCCTGTGAGTGGTGGCAGGAGCAAGTTTGGGCAGCTCTGCCAGCCGGCGCAGATTCAAGCTGGTTTAAACTTGGCGGGTCACCACGAAAACACCCTGTCCTGTAATTTTTTAGCTGTTTCAGTTGTAGTCCCAAAGTATTTGACTAGCTTTTTTACGTTTTAATTTCTTCCTTTGTCAAGAGAATCCATCTCCCTCTGTCTGGGTCTCTCCAGGGTGTTTTATTCTGGCAAATAAGTTGTTTCTCCTGGGAGGCTTTGTATTTTGTTGCTCACTGATTGGCCATCTTGTCTTCTCCCCTACTCTTTCAATTTCTTACACCAAGGAGACAGACAATATGATATTTATTCATGTGAATCTGATTTATTTCACTTATGAGTATGGTCTCAAGTTGCATACATTTACTCATAAAAGTCTCAATTTATTCTTTTTTGGCTGAGTAGTACTCTGTTGTATAAAAACACCACCTTTTTTGTTCATTCCTCAGTTGATGGGCATTTGGGGGTGTTTCCAAGCTTTAGCTATTACAAATTGTGCTGCTATAAACGTGGGTGCTCATATATCACTGTCATATAATATTTTTAGTTCTTCTGGGATGATACCCAGAAGGGGAATAGTTGGGTGGTATAACCCTACTTTTTTAAGGAATCTTCATACTGATTTCCACAGTGGTTGCACCAGTCTATACTCCCACAACTTGTTTTATTTTAAGTGCAAGTCAGAAGTTGTACTCTTTACACTGACAATACACTTAAAGTTTTAATCACTTTAATAATTTACACTATGCAAATAAAAAAATAGAAAAATATAGCAAAGAGGTCTCTTAATTTCTCTGCAGAAATACTAGACACAGTGGAGAAGT
Organism: Hydrochoerus hydrochaeris; assembly: GCA_004027455.1. Classification (NCBI taxonomy): domain Eukaryota; kingdom Metazoa; phylum Chordata; class Mammalia; order Rodentia; family Hydrochaeridae; genus Hydrochoerus; species Hydrochoerus hydrochaeris. The sequence goes on along the minus strand of PVLA01001446.1, from coordinate 166,484 downwards.
TGAGGCCAGAGAGCAACAACTTCCTAGGCATGACTGGGAGCAGGGGCTCCTGGCACAGGGGACGCCTGGCTTTGGGTAGCAACCTTGACCCCCAACAGTCATTCTTTCCAGCATGGAGGTTGCAACTGTTCACAGCAGAGCCAGGCAGTGTCCCACTCTCTCAGGCACACATTCTTCTTGTGTCTACAGAGTTGAGTCAATGTCTGATTCTCCAATTCACTAAAGAAACCTCTCTCTTCTTTGCCTGTGACTTAATAATGAATTTTCTTCCTTAAAAATTTTTTATTAATATGCATGAGGATTAAATGTCCCTTATCTGAAATTTTTGAGACCACAAGCATTTTAAATTTCACCTTTTTGAATTTTAATACACACACACACACACACACACATATACATAAAACTATGTTTCATACACATCTTATACACATATAAGATAATTTTACACAATACTTTTAGTGTATCTGTGTTTTCACTATAAACTGCTATATGAGGTCAGATCAGAGGCTCTCAAAAAATTTTGGATTTTGGGTCATTTTGTGGAACTTTTGTCTTTTGACTTAGAAATGCTTGATACGTGCTTTTAAGAAATCTGTTCTAAAGATAAGAAGGATGTTGATTGTGTGATATCGTCACTGTATTTAACAGCAGGGGGCAATATTACCTGAATAAACATAAAGAAGACTATTGAAAGAACCAGATGTTTGGGGCTTTCGTGAAAATCATTTTCCAATCTGAAGCAAGCCAGGATGCTAACTTAGGGTTATGTCACCACGAACATTCTTTCCCTCTGCTTCATTGGAAAGGTGACTCAAGCGTTCTGACTTTCCAGCTGTTTCTAATCAAGTTAAATGGAAAAAACATGCTCTAAACTGAATCCAAGCCACCTCCTAACAGACACTGGTCTTGATTAAGCAGCCTGGCTGGTGCGTGTGTGTGTGTGCGTGCGTGTGTGCATGTGTGCATGTGATCTTGTCATCATTAACAGTGCCTGGGTTTCATTTCTGACAGAGAGGGCAACTGTTAGGTGCTGTTTTTTGTGCTAATGTGCTCTGTTCCCCACCAAGCCCGCTTTCCTTTGTGGTCTTGCTACAGGAGTGTGTGCCAATGTCAGGCATTTGGTCATCTGGTGTTGAAATTAGTCAGAGAAGATAACCAAGGTCCAAGTGATATCAGAGGTTTGAGAATCATCCAGACATGTGGTACTGCAAAAACCAAGGTTAGAGATAAAATACTGGCAAAACATATCCTGCAGTACTGTAAAGAAACAAGCACATAACGCACATGGGAGTCAGTAGGATTTATATGTAATTGGTAAAAGCACAGCCTGTAAAAGCAAGCAAACTGATCGTCTTCCAGCTCCCACCTCCTGGGTACTTCTGCAACATTCATTTTGCCTCTCTAAATATCAGTTTTCCCATCTGCATAGTGGGGAAAGTGCTGCTGTCACCTGCTTGTGGCTCACAGTGAAGCAGCAAACAGAAGGCGAGGAGTGAGAACAGAACTAGAATTCAGTTTCACCTTCATAAGCCCAGAGTCTGACCTCAACTGGAAGTTGCCACGGAACCAGGAGACAGATAAAAACAAATATAGTTTACTTTTCTGAGTTGGATAAGGAACTTTTTATTATAATAATAGAAGCAAACAAAGAAACCTCAGGGAATCATAAAAGAAAAATATATAGGTGTTATCACAGATTTTTTTTGTCCTTTTGAGACAGGGCCTCACTATGCAGTTCAGGTTGGCCTTGAGCTCACTCTGTAGCCCAGTCTGGCCTTGAACTTCCAAAGATCCTCCTGCCTCAGCCTCTCAATGCAGATCTCACAAACTTTTCATATTAAAGAGTTTAAGTAAATGTAAGAGATATGAAAAACTGAGCAAAAACATCCAAAATGTTTTTGATTAGTATTTTAATATTAGAAAGTATTTAAAAGTGTTTTTAAAAAGTGAGTGTTTACTGTAGCCTGTGTCTGGATGTCCCTGCAGAGCTTCATGTGCTCATGGGTGGGACTCTTCAAGGTTGACTGGATCTAGGGTGTATGAATATGGATTAGGGGTCTGTGGTGACTAAACCATTCCACTGATTGGCTTAGCATAGTTCTGGGTGTAGACAGTGGGAAAGCCCACTCTGTGTATGGGTGGCACCAAGCAATAAGCTTATGAAATAAAAGGGAGAGAGAGGAAGGCTTGCTGCTTGCCTGCCCTGCCACAGACTGTTTCTTCTCTGCCCTGTGCCCTGGCCTTGGAGCCAGCCAACTGAAAACTATACAAAATGTGAGCTAAAATAGACCTTTCCTCCTTTAACTTATGAATATTGAATAATTTGTTCCAGCAATGAGAAAATAACTAAGATAATACTCACTTAGGAAGCAAAATAAGGTCAAAATTCACAAAACTAGAAACATAAATGGACATTAAATGTGTAAGAAAATATCCTAAGCAAGAAAAATTGCCCAGATCAGTTCCCAGATTGAGGAAATGCCCATGTTCCAGTGCCTCCTTGGCCTCCCTTCCCCCTTCCTCCTTGATCTCCCTGAGTTTTAGTGTGGGGATTCTTGTAATTCAGTCTCCACCAACACCCAGTACCCTCTCATGCAATTCTCCCCTCTACTGCAGTACAGTGGGCCCACAACATCCTCAGAGTGAATTTTCCGCTGTTGATTCTTCATGAGTTACTCTGCTGAGCTGAGTTACAGTCTCCCGAGGACAATGATCCCTGAGTCAGTCAGTTAGCGGATGAGCCCTGCTGACGCTAAGCACTTCTAACCACTGCACTTCATTGTTTCATGGTCACTGTGGAATTGTTCTGGTGAAGTAATAAAAACTGTTTCTTTTGGAAAAATGACCATCGAAAAAGAAATGTGCACACTGGTGGAAATTAAATCAAAGTGCAGAGACATCTACATTTTGGTTCTTGATCAGAAAAAAGAGAAATCTTGGATATACAGTGTGTCATTTAGCAGCAGCGAGAGGATATTTACGATGGAATATCCTGGCAGGCTTTAGACATACCCCTTTTGAGTGTTAAGTGTGCTGCACTGTTCTGTGCACACATGTTCCCCGAGGCTGCGGTGCCTTTGTTTGTCTTTTAACAGTCTTGTTGTCCTCCAAATATATGTGGTACTTTCCCTACTAGGCCCACTCTGCAGACAAGCAGAGTAGATCGCATCATCTTCATGGTTTCACAGTTGGGAGATGCAAAGTGTATTATCAAGGTTGAAAGTGTCAATTCCAGAACCAGCCTGGATTGCATTCCAGCCCTGCCACTTATCCATGGGTGACCTCAAGCCAGTAACTCCGCCTCTCTGCATCCCATTATAGAGATGTAGTAAGCCTTCAATGAGCTACTAGATGTAAAATGCTCAGGACATAAAGGAACCAATATTTTATTATTCTAACAAAAGAGTACTACTCAATGGTACAAGAGCTTTTGTATGGTTGTTTTGAGTTTCCTCATGAATTGACAACTTCCACTTCTATTCTCCTTGCTTTAGGAAATAAAGCCACCAAATTCACATCAGCTTTGTAATCTGGGTTTCATCCAGTATTTAAACCTCTATTGATAATGCCTGGCCTTTGGGATCATTGTCTGTTTAGATGCCCTAGCCTGACCCTCTGGGGTTTATGGGGGAGGGAGGATGGTCTCCTCTGATGGGAGAGAGCAGCTCCTCAGAGCCACGCCATGCCCTCTGAGCTTCTTTCCTCAGCTCCAAGGAGCAGCACAGCTCAGAAAATACTAGAGGCCTCTTTCTGCTGATCGAGTCACCCCACTGTGGCTTCCTCCAAGTTGCTGTATTTTTTCCATCCTGGCTTCCATCGGGGCGGTTACCCCAGCTATGCTTTGAGGGTGAATGCTGCCTCTCAGCTTGGCACATGGGCCCAGTGGGAGATATAGGAAGCTCAAGAGCAACGACCAAAGACGAAAGCCTTTCTCTGTCTGAATGTGCTGTTTTGGCTTTGATTTATGCTGGGACATCCAGGCTGTTACAGAACCCCCTGCCATAGTCCTAAATTTCCCAACCCCCAAGATTTCCAAAGTCCATCAGACACTAAACTTTCTCTGTCAGAAAGTTCCTTCCGCAATCCCTTGAGTAGAAAGGGGGCCTGGCTGCCCTCCTTCCTGCTGGCTGTGTCCCTTTCCTGACATGGAATTCCGTGGGCTGAGCAACCAACCTGCTCCCGAGAGCAGCTTTCTTCCTTTCCCATCAGGTCCTAATAGCATCTGGCTTTCAAGCAGGCCGATTCTGTAACTGAAAAATCCTATTTTGCATGTCAGACTCTGGATGTTAGTGTTTGCTTTTTCTTGGCATTTATGCTGCAACAATTTAAGCCCCCTCAAAGAAAGAACGTTAAATACAGCAAACTCCCACATATGTTCCCACACAAAATATAAAATATCAGCCTGATTGTTTGAGTTTGTCTCCCACTTAGGCCTTGAGTTCGGTGGGGGTGTGGGCTTTTTGTGCCAGTCACAGAACTCAGTTTGGATTCTGGCTCTACCAGTTATCCAGTGAGAAGTTCCTTTGCTCGGTTTTTAAAATTTTCTTTTATGTGTACCATGCAGATAAGAATATTACTTGGAATTTTATTGAGAGTTAAATGACTTAACACATGGAAAGTTTTCTGAAGTGTGCCAGTCATGTAATAAGTGCTCAGCCAATGAGAGACATTATTACCAGTAGCTCAACATTTTGCACAAAGTAGCTTGCTCAATAAATGTTAAATAAAAGATCACATGGTGAGATAGTAATAAACCTTGAAATGTAGATCAGGAAGGCTGATTATCAATCTAGAAATATAACTTTGCATTGTCGATACCCCTCCCCCCAAAGAAAGAGGCCTGTTGTAAGGTAGGAGCAGTACAGATGTTTATCGGTTTCAATCACATGGCTAAACCTTATGGCTGGAAACCAAGATTTGCCTTTCCACTGTTGCTTCACATTTAAACCATTCAACTCTTCTTCCCAGAGCTACTTCATAAAACACTGGGTTAAAAGAAAGTGAAATTATAATAATAGAATAGGGAAGTGTTGTGTGAATTTCCTGGAGAGACCTAAAAGACTCTGGCCATACTGAAAGAGAGCCCAATCCAAAGAACAACTGGGACAAGTCCAGCTTAGCGAGCTTAGTGAAGTCACCAGCACCCCCCCCCATGCTAGGACAATGGTTTTCTGGAGCACTAATGAAAACAACAGAATCAAGATCAAAAGCAAGAAGGGTACGTGGGAAAGGTGTGCGTATCCTGCCCCCATCCTGCCATTACCAGGAAACTTCATTGGGCTCAGCAAGCGCTGCCTTGTTGTGCTGCAGGCTGGCACACAGCATCAGCACCTACAGTGACGCACAGAACAACTAAAAGGGAGCACACCACAGGCAGGAGTTACTGTGACTACGGCCTGGAAGACAATTCCCACTGCAGAAGGTGACAAGAGTAGTGTTGAGGATTAAACTATGCACAGCTCACTTGGTGCTCTGGTTCACATGAGCTGCATGACTCTGGGAAAGCCATGTCACCTGTCTGGTCCTCCTGTCATTGCTACATGAGATGTCTAAATTGCTTCCAGAAACAATCACATTCTTTATTTCTCTTTAAAAAAGAACATATAGGGTTGCAATATGTTCAACCCTAGGTTTTCAATGTTGCATTTACTTAAGCGCTGGGGTTTGGTCACCAGCCCATTAAAGCCTTCTTTGAAAGGAAGGCACTGAGTTACTTTCACCCTGAAGCCTTGGAATTATGGCAATTTTGCTTTTAATGGGCTTCTTATGCAGAAAAAAAGGATCTAACTGCTTGCATTTTGGATTCCTTGTCACAATTTGTTAAAAAGTACTAATAAATTTTAATGTGAAATTATTTATGATTAAATCAATAACAGCAAAATATAAGCAATTTCTTTGAAATGTCCCTCCATCTTTAAATATTAAATTCATTTCTGCTATTCTGTTTACTCATCATAATGAAGATGTATCTAGTAATGCTTCACAAATTTTCTTCAAAATATTTAGTCTAAATTTTAAGAATCATAGCTTATTTGTTATCTTAAGAATACTTTATAAGTACTGAAAGATAATCTTTAATATTATAATCATAAAAGTTTATGTTTTATATACACTATTTGTATGAATTTAAGACAAATAATGTTTTGGGGGATAATCCAAGTATTGTCTTTATCTCATCTTATTCTCTCAGTTAACTTTCCCTTACAAATGTGCTACAGTTTCAATGTCCCTGCCAAAACTTAAGTTAAATTTTATTCCCTATTGTGATGCATTAAAAGGTGGAACCAAATAGAAACTGTGCAGCAGTGATAAGGACTCTCTCTTCATAAATGGATTAATCCATTCTTGGATTAATTAATTGATGGACTAAGGGATTATCCCATGGGTAGCATTGTTATAAAAACAAGCTCTCCTTGGCCAGCTTGTTCTGTCTCCATTTGAGGAAAACTGGCTCAGGTCTCTAACTCTGCAGTATCTCCACCAACCAAAAGACCCTCTTCAGTCATGACCCTTTGATCTTTGACCTCCCAGCCTCCTGAACTACAACCTGAATAAATCCTTATTTGTTATAAATTACCCAGCCTGTAGTGTTCAGTGATAGTACCATAGAAAAGACAAACGTGTCTTATTTAATAACTAACAATTTGCTTATTTAACCATCACTTAAGAATAAATTAATATTATTGGTCAGCCTTCTATTGCTGAGACCAAATACCCAACCTCCAAAATTTAAAAGACGAAAGTTTATTTTGGCTCATGGTTTTAGTGCTTTCAGTCCATAGTCATCTGACTTCAAGGCAAAAACATTATAGCAGGATATAGAAGGATATGGCAGAGGAAAACTGCTCAACTCACAGCATCCAAGAAGCAGAGATGGAGAGGAACCAGAAGGAAGGTGCCAGGGCCCAGACAGAGTGCCCAAGGTCAAGCTCCCATAACCCAGCCAGATAGACCCAGAATGCTTCTCTGCTTAAGCATTTCTCAGGGCAATCAATTTGACAAAGAAGAGTAAGCATTATAATTAATAATTTAAATACTATAACAACATAGCCAAGATGAGAGTAAATACAGAGATAATAGACTTGAAGCAAACCATGGTGATGAAAAGGATATTTAGTTATGGCTTTCATGTATGAATTTTTTTCACCTTAGTTTTCTTAAATTCAAGGTCTTCATTTAGTGCAGTAATTTCTTACTTTCTACTGTTTCTCCAGTTGTCCAAAGTCGTCCCTGTTTTTATTTTTATATCCTATTCTACTCCTAGTTTATCCATACAGGTTTTAAAGGCCATTCAATTCCTTTTCTGGGATCTTTTAAAATCATGTTATTTTTCTTTCCGGTTACCTCTTCTTCCTTCTCTGTAACTTTGTGGATTCTTGGGATGTCGCATTTTTCACAGACAATCACTAACTGCACTTATTTTCTGAGCCCTATGTTTAGCAAAACTGTGCTTTTAAGCAAGCTACCAATACTGTAAACTTTCCCCAGAGGCAGCACTACATTAATGAACCTGACAATAAAGCTCAAATAAAGAAATAAAGAATAAAGAAATCAGGCAATGATTTGTAGTGCGCCATGCTGGAATATGCCTGGTTCTCTTCTAAATGGAAAATCACACGAACTTCTTCCCTGGGATAATGCTTTTTGTTCCTGAGTGATCTGCAATCTCTTGTAATCAAACTGGTAGGCACTTAGTCTGAGCAGAAAGACTTAAAAGTCTTTCACTATTAGACACTGGTTTGTGCATAAATGCAAAGATAAATCAACCTTTATGAAGATAAGTAAATTCTCTCTAATGGACTTTGGACAGAACACAATTAGGAGAAAAACACAAGACAGAAAATACAGTAAGGAGGAAAAAATGTAAAATTATTTTAAAAAGTGAATTGTCAAGCTTACAGCTTAATGAAAAAGTAAAATCAAAGAATGTGAAGTTGAAAAGGCTTATAAATGATCAAAGGACCCCATTGCATTAGAAACAATCAAATGAAGTGGAACAATCAGGGAACTTGTCCAAGCCTTGTTGGGAATTATTGGTAAAGCAGGGATAAGCACCAGGTCCACTCCAGTGCTCCTACTGGAGTCTCTCAAAGATGTTATCATCAGACTCCTCAAACCCCCTGCTGCAATACAACAGATTACACATTCTGGATATATAGGGGCCACCCTAAGATTGGACAGCAAGTAATTGAAGTATATTCCTGTTGTTTGGATTTCAAAAATATATACTTTTGTATTTAAGTAAAAGTTCTATCGGGACTGTCAAAGTTGCCTGAATTTCCCTGTAGTTCTCTGTTCTTTTAGTGTATATGTGGTGTTTTCAGCATACTGTGGCACAGGTACATTCAGACTTTCCGTAGCATAAATATATTTTTTAATAAGAAGACATTTGTGAACAGGAAGGTTTTAATCAAAACATTTGGTAGGAAATTTCATATTTCCTCAGCCCCTCCACCAGAGAAGAAAACAAATATGCTGATTTTTCTTTTGGGTTTGATATTTCTTCTTAGGTCTTAGCACCAATGAATGAAAATGTCACAAGACTATATTTTAGCAAATGGAATGAAACAAGACATCTGGGAAGAAGCCAAGCACCTGGCTTTCTAAGATATATAGCTTCATTTGGGACAGCTACTCCCTTCCTGTGTGGAGTATGACTTACATGGGAACCCACTGCCTATAAACTGCCCATGTTTTCCTATAATTAAAACCTAAAGTCTACCCTAAGCCTCCTCTCTTCCTGAAGACTGAAAAATCATGTCCGTTCTGAGGATGTCTGTCTTTTTAGGATTGACCCTGCCCTGAAAGGTATTTTCCAGTTGTTAGTCAGCTGCTAGGGAATCTAGGAAGGACAATCCTTCCTGAGCCTTGGCTGTGGGCATTTCTGGTTCCTGCAGGGGCGAATTCCTCCCTGTCTCCCAATGGGCAGCAGGATGCCCACCCTTATCTGACAATGTCTCCAAATCACACCATTGGCTTTTCTCTAAGCACAGGTACATGTTCTGGTGTCTCTGTCCTCACCCTCGTGGCTCACTGTCTTGACAATGGTCTTGCCCACCTTATTCAATAATCTTGACTCAAAACATTACTTAATCTTGAAAAAGTTCTGGTCATCGTAGGCCATCGTGCCTGTGCATCATGTTCACCTGAAGAAAGTCCTAGCTTCCCACTTTGGCCCAGGGCCATTAACTATTCAGATCCTATGGACATTCATGATTTAGACCCTGAATCACTGAATTTTACAATCATTGAATTTTTTAAATTGAACCTACTACAAGGCAAGGCAGCAGAAATGTAACCAGGCTTTTAATTATTAGAAATAAAGAAAAAGAACAGCAGAATGGAGAATTCAGAGGTCTGTGTTCAACCCCAGGCTGCCACTAGCAGGTTGTGTGACTGGTAAATTCTTCAGCTTCCTTGTACTCCATGGTTCACCCACCCAGTGATGGGGCAGGGTCTGTGAAGCCTTCTCAGTGCTGAAAGTTGATGAGGCCTCACCACTGATCTCTTCCCTCCAACAGGATTATCTTCTTCAGGTGGATTTGGCTCATCCACTCACCAAGAAGCACCACTGCTCTGGGTCAAGTGATTCCCTCCCACTGCTGGTATGAGTCTGCCAGAAAGATAGACAAAACAAATAAAACAAAATATTTTATCCACAATTACAAAAAGGCTTGAAAGCACTGCAGATCTATGGTATCAATTAACTTTGCCTTAGAGTCCAAACTCTGAAATTAAGACAGTTTGTATATTAAATTGCCTCTTCTTCCTTTCTCCTTCTCCTTCTCCTCTCCCTCTTCTTCCCTTTACCCCTCTTCCGCTCTCCTCTACTTCCTCTTCTTTTTAGCACTGTGGATTGAATGAATCCAAGGTTTTTACACTGAGCTACATCCCCAGACTTTTTATTTGTTTATTTATTTTGAGACAGGGCTTCACTAAGTCACTAAGCTGCCCAAGGTGGGCTTGAATTTATATTCCTCCTGCCTGATCCTCCCAGTGAGCTAGTGTCTGACTTATTTTTCTCATTACTAAGACAAAATTCCAGACAACCAAAGTTAAAGGAGGACAGGTTTATTTTAGCTCATAATTTGCAGAGGTTTCAGTTCATATTTGGCTGGTTCCAAAGCAGAGTGGCACAGTAGAGGAGAAACAGTTCATGGCAGGCAGAAGGCAGGAAGGCAGCAAAGCCACAAAGTAGTGAAGCAGCAAGCAAATAGCAGCAATTGACAAGAAATGACCCCTTTCTATCCATTATACCCCATCAGTGCTACACACCCTTAGGAGGGGTAGCACTAACACACACGATGATCTTTCCCATTATCTATACCCAGAATATACCAAACTAATCAGTGGACTAATTTAGTAATCACATTCCCTTCATCCCAGCATCACACACTTAATCCCTGTATCACACACTCTAGATCCAGCCACCTCTGTAAAACCCTACCTGTGACTACATGAAGCTTTGGGGGGACATCTAGACAAAAGCCATAACAGCTGAGATTAACTTCATGTTATTCTATGTTTTATTATACCTCTATAGCTACCTATGATGATATATTGGGTTAAACTCTCTCTATATAACAGTATATATATTATATATATATATATATATATATATATATATATAGTGTATATATATAGTGTATATATATATACAGTATATGTGTGTGTGTGTGTGTATTTTAAAACTCAAGGTCTTCTAAGAGATTCTTTGAGGCTCCTGAGTCAGAAATAACCTCTTTCTGCTCTAAATCTCTTCTTGTACTTGTATATCTCTCATGTCATTCATGATACAATATGTATTTTGGCAATATGTACCTTTTTCTGTCTTACTTTCTACACTATAAGGCACCTAAGAACAGAACATGTGAAGTTTTATTTACTAAAGAATAGTCACACAGAATTTCAAGATGTTGAAGTTCAAAACATGTTTTCTGAACAAACAAAATGATATATAATCAGATTTCCCTACTATAATTCTGTGTTCAATAAAAACATCCAGTGGCCAGTGACACAAGCACATCTTTCTTCCCTGGAGGTCATAATCTGAAGCTGAAGGAGACACCTCTGTCTGGGGCTCACACTTCTCCTCATAAAAAGAAACAAAAATTCTGTGGAAAATCTCAAAGCTTCTATAAACTTACAACTTTGTTCACTCCATGAGTCAGAGCAAGTTACCCAGGTAAACATAACTTCACTTGGAGCTATTTTCCTCCTGGGTGGGAGGTAGGGCAGGCTTACAGGGGAGAAGGGATATTAGATGGAAAGCAATACACTGACCCCAGATATAAGAAAGAAAGAAGATGGAAAGGAAACAGATCCTTAAGGAGGATTCAGTGCCATAGCAAAGGTAACCCCAAGCTAGTAAATGCCCTCAAAGTGTTTTCCCATTTACTTTCCACCATTATATTTTTCTGCCTGAGGAGTCTTCATACATGTAGCTGTAGGCTGCTGCAACAAATATGCACATGCAAAGTCACATCAGAGGTGACAGTGTAACATGATGTCCTACCTGTCCACAGCGGGATTAAGAATAACTCTTTTCTGTGTTCAATTAAAAAAATAGAATAATCTTAATGCAATGAAGTTATTTCTTTTAAAAAATGCTTAACACTTCTATTGAGTATAATTTACAAGTCATAAAATTCACTCATCTAAAGTCTACAATTCGATGGCTCTAATACAGTCTCAGAATCGTGCAGCCATTACCACGGCTAATTTTAGAACACTTTTATCACGTCAAAAAGAAACCCCTACACCCATCAGATGCTTCTCTCTATTAGCTATTTCCTAACCCTGGACAGCCACAAGTCTGGTTTCTGTCTCTATAGATCTGCCTATGCTGGGAATTGCACAGAAATAAAATTATACAATAATGGTCTTTTTCAACTTCTTTCTTTCACCTCACCTATGTTTTCCAGTTTCATCCATATTGCAGCACACACTGGCACTTTACAAGTCTTTATAGCCTAATAATGTTCCATTAGGTAGATGTACCACATTTTGTTTGCTCATTCATCAGTTAATGGACATTTGGGATATTTTCAGTTCTTGGTCATTATATAATGTGCTGCTAATCAACACTTATGAGATTTTATATGGAAATGTTTTAGTCTCTCTTGGATTCCACCTAGGAGTGGAATTGTTGGATCATTTGATAATTCTGTGTTTAATCTTTTGAAGAAACACAAATTTGTTTTCCAAAACAGTAGAACAAAATTGACTTCTTAATTTCTCCACATCTTCCCCAATATTTAATCTAATCTGTCTTCCTGAATCTAACCATTCTGGGTTTCATTTGTATTTTCTTAATGGCTGATGGTTGTGAATATCTTTTCATGGGCTTAGAGACCATTTTTTGGCTTCTGTGGAGAAATATCTTTGCTCATTTTAAATTTCATTTTTATTTTTTTATTATTGAGTTGCAGAAGTTCTCTACATGTTCTAGATATCAGTTCCTCATCAGATGAATGATCTGCAAATTTTTTTCCCATTCTGCAGATACCTTTCTCTTTCTCAACATTATAGAATGAAGTTCTCGTGTCTTAATCATTAAGCTTTACTTCTTCCAGGCCACACGACTGTCTTGCTTTAACTATAGTAAGATGCTGGGATAGGTACCAAAAACTAGAGCTTCCCTTGTCTTTATTCCCAGATCTTCACTCTTCTGTTCAGTTTGTCAGCATGAAAGGAGTTAAATTGACCCTGACAGTGACTACATCTCCATCAAAAGCCACAACAATCATGCATTCTGTTTGCAAACCAGCAGCACTAGACAAGTCACTGAACAATGATCCAGCTCAGTTGTGGTCTGAGCGGCAGCTTTGGATCACTATCCACTGTCACTTAGCTGGAGCCCTTTCCACTGTGACAAGAGTCAGGTTGCCTGCGGGTCCTTTTAGATGACAGTAACATTACTGCTAGATCTCAGGCTCACATCACCACGAGAATGCCTTTTGTGTTGTGTTAAGAAATCGCTCAACACTTCACATTTCCTCCCAGATCATCTGTTCAGAGGAAGCTGGCCGGCACAGTGCACACTGCTTGGGCTGTGAATCAAGCATCTCCCTGGCTGTGCTTTCAGAGCTTCTCCAGAAAGCTTCATTATTTCCAGCTAATGTCCCATGACCTGCATGTTCTCAGTCCTCTGATCTAAAACCTAAAGATATGAAGTGACCTCACTGAAAATGCTACACCTATCAATTTCCAAGCATGAATGTTCCTTTGTAAACCTGGACTCCCATGAGAGCCCTTTGTTTCCTGATATGTAGGAGGGCTTTGTGGGTAAAGCCTGATTTTAGTTTCACAAGTATTTCATTTAACAAATGCAAATGAGCATGGAGCTATTTAAGGTAGGATTTTCTAAAATCATTATCAGAAATGAATAAGCCAAGTACAGAGTATGCACCTGTCATCCCAGCTACTTAGGAGGCAGGAAAGTTGTAAATTCTAGAACAGCCTGTATAATTTAGCAAGACCCTGACTCAAAATAAAAAATAAAAAGGGCTGAGATTCAGCTTAGTAGTAGAGCACTTGAGTAACATGTGTGAGGTCTTAGGCTTAATCCCTCAGTAACAACAACAAAAAAAAATAAAAGTAAATGACTTAGAGAAATTAGAAGCAGTTTTTGGAGGTCTCAGCTGTTAGGCCTTTAGCAAACAGTTATAAATATTGCTTTCATCATTCTTGCTATTTTATATAATAGCCAGACCCTGTGGGAAGATAGCAGCACTCTCTGACCCAGGTAGATTTCCAGAAACAGGTCCCCAGACGGAGATGCACCCCAGGTTTCCTGCAGAGAGTAAGGGGTGAGAACTGGGCACCAGGGGGTTGTAAGGCAGCAACACAGAGGCCACAGCGAACCCTGCAGGGAGTGTGAAGCTGAGAAAGCCCCTCAAGGTCATTAAGAAACAGCCAGGGGGGGGCCCTGTCTCCTCATTCAGGGTTAAGCAGTCACCGATATGGGCTGTCTCTGGAGCTGGGGCTTGACCTTGCTAGGCAGTTACCAGGAGAGGCTCAGTAATGGACTGTCAGCTCCGGACTGCTGGCAGCAGGAGCAATCAGTGGTTCCATCCTCACCTGGCTGCACACCAGCTGCCAGCCACCTTGCCTTTGCCTCATGCTGCAGGTGGGCTACTGTAAATGATATGACTCTTACCCACTCCACCCTACCTGCTTGCACCAGTCTTTTAATTCCTTCCTTTACCGTCTGCTACCAGGGCATTAGGCATTTCAAGATGGGGAAAAGGGAGTGCTAAATCAATTGGACGACCTCTTTCTAATCCAAGAGTACTGTCCTTTCACACCACGGTCCCAATGTTGGCCTTACCTTGGGTGGGAGTTGAGCCTTTCACAGGGTCTGTGGCTCTGACAAATGTCCTGGGCCCTGTAGGAGATAAAGGCCTCTTAAACTGCAGGCAGGCCCTCTGGCTCCCATGTGTGGCCCTCAGTTGGCTGTTAATTGTTCTGGGGTTTTGTTTCCTAGGTGTCAGTCTACTTTAAGGTGAGAGCTCTGTTTCTACTGCTATTATAATCATTGCTTCCTCCAGACTTTGCAAATGCCTGGTACTTTAGGCCAGCAACTGCATTTCCTTCAGCTAATACACAATCTCAATTTGCCTCTGGTAAAAGTTTTAATAACTGGGCTGTGTATTAACTTCCTAGCTCTGACCCCAATAAATCGCCCCAGACAAAGGGTTAAATAAATGTGTTCTCTCACATCTCTGGTGCCCCATGCCTGAAAACAAGGTGAGAACAGATCATAGCTTCCTCTGAATTCTCTAAGGAAGAATCCTTTCTTGCTTTACTGGCTTTTGGTGTTACAAGATTCCTGGAATGCTGACTGCATAATTTGGTCATTTGTTTTCATCTTCAGATGTCCTTCACTGTGTCTGTCTGTGTTTCTTTGCTCATTCTTATGAGGATACCAGTCATTAAATTTGAGACCCACACTGAATTCAGGATGATTTTATCTCAAGATCCTTAGCTAGTTACATTAATCCATTTTTAAATAAGGCCATCATCTAAGGCCACTGGCGGATATAAGTTTTGAGAGGAATCTAATAAACAGCAACTTCATGCTGGCTTATTTGTGCTCAGCTTGCTATCATGATTGGCTCCTCTTTGCCAGGCAGATAGCAAATGATCCAGGTCCAGAGCCCCACATTAGTTTCCACATCATTCCTGAAATCACCCAGCTTCACAGTTTGGGTTCATTGCAGAGCAAACCCTGAAACAGAGTTTAGCCTGCAGAATGTTTACATCTCTTGGTGCATGGGCAAAATTTTGAGTACACACACATAAATGCATGCACAGGCACAGAATTAGTGATTTTTAGGCTCTGTGGGTGCATCAGGAGCAAAACTGGGGTAAATAAGTAAAGCACCCAGAGTGCAATATTTAAGGAAGTTCATATTATGAGGTACCAATCCTGCACCTATAAAACCCTGAAAGAGAGGTCTTCCTTAAATATTATTCTCTAGCTACTCCACCCACTCACCAGTGTCCTGACCCTGATACACATACATCCTTAACTTTAAGGATTGCTTGGCAGATTGCTTCTCAGCAAGTTTGAACAAATTCACATTTTTATTAGCAATGTCTGAGAATCTCAAGTATATCACATCCTTATTAAATCTGATGTCAGAATTTCAAATTTTTATCAGTCTGATGGATGGGCAGCTAGTTTGTTGATTTATAGTTCAGTTTATTATGAGTAACCTTAGAAGTTTAATAACCATTCTGGTTTCCTTTTTTGTGAATTATCTTTTGTATTCTCTGCCTGTTTTTCTGTTGTATTACTTTTTATTTTTGACTGATTTATGAGTTGTTATTATTTAGATCTTAGTCTTTTTGGATTACATAGTTGTAGATACTTTCTATCAGTCTCTATTCTATCTTCTATCATGTGTTTTTAAACAGTGTATATTGAAAATTGTGAATTTTAACATCCTTGAATTTTTGCTGTATTTTTTCATTGTGCTTCTCTTTCTTCCGTAAGCTAATATTATAGCAGATATTTTTATGTTTTATTCTAAATTTCCAAAGTTTTGCTCTTTATGTTTAAGTCTTCAATATACTCGAAATGTATATTGTGCATAGTATAAAGTTTTCTGCATGAATAACTAGTTTCCATAAAGGTAATTAGGAAAAAAAATGTGAAGAATATTCATGTATTTTGATTCAGGTGTTATATACATGTTAAAACTTATTCCAAAGAAAGAACAGAGATGCATGCAAAGATACATGTGAAAGATATATTACTGGAATAAGGATCTTGTCATCCTATTTAATATAGATGAATTGCAGACAATTTAAATATTTAACAAGAGGAGGATGGGGAAACAAACTTAGTTGTGATTATATGAAGTAATGCTAAAGAAGTAAAAAAAATACATTTAAAGAAAATGTAATGATATGAAAATGAGCTAATGATAGCTTTAAGTGGAAAGAATCAATGTGGTACACATAGTTTAATATTATTATGGAAAAAATATAGACACAAAAGAGTTGAAAAGTTACTAACTTGCTTATGCCAGATAAAATCATGGAAAATTAGATAAAATAGAAATTTTTTTAACATTTTGAAATGTGTAATAATCACTCAAAATTACCAAGATGAATTTCATGGATAATTTATCATATCCAGTAGTGTACTGATCAGTGTCAATCTGAGCAAATAAAATTCTGATTTGTACAGTTTGCTAATTTCTATGGTGTAAATACTTCTGCCATGGTTAATTGTAAATTTCCACCATGAAATCACTGGTGCTGGAAAATAGCGTGAAATAGGGAGTTGGGAAAAGATGTACACAATCACATGTGTCCTGTGTAAAGAAATAAATACCATGAATAGTGTTGAAATCTGTGTTTCTCTCCACAGATGCATTTCCTTACCCTTCTCCCCAAGAAATCACCATCAAGAGTCTGGTATGTATTCTTGTAGAGCATGTTTTGTTTATTTATTATTCATGTATTATTTGAAACCATGCATAGTTTGGTTTTGCATAGTCAAAATTTTATCAAATACTGTTATATGTTCATAGTCTTCTCTTTTCCTTCTCAATAGTATGTCTTGAGGTCCACTTCTGTTGACATATAGTAGAAATATAGTTTATTCATTTCAACTACTGATTATGTTCAATCACATGAATATATCATTATTAATCCATCTTCTTCTAATGGACATTTGTTTGTTTCAAATTTTTACTAATAAGGTTGTGAGAGCCCTACCATTGCACCTCAATATATAAAGTATACCTAAGAAATGTTATTTTAGCACTCAATTTAATGAACATTAGAATCATGAGCCTTCACAGTGTGAGCAGACCTCCAATTATGAACATTTGTAGATTCGAACAAGTCTGGGAAGTAGCTCATGTGTCTCTTGGATACTGTCACAGTTGTGCTGCTGTGTGTTTGCTGTATAGTGAGATGTTGTGCACTGTACAGTGCTCAATCAGAGCCCAGTATATCTGGAAGGAGGAGGAAAAGCAGTAGTGATGTGTAGAGCACAAAAAGCACAAAGCGCAAACCAATTTGCATTGGATATTTGTGTCAAAGATGTGTAAGACTCAGTGTTTCAGAGCTTTGAATGAATTCAGCTTATGAATGTGCTCCAGAACAGAACACATGCCTAAACTGAGGCCTTACCGTAGTATTGGCAAATTGTTCTACAAGTAACTATAATAATTTACACTCACATCAGAACTATATGAGTTTCTCATTTTGCATATCCTTATCATCATCAGACCTTTTAAATGTGACTGATCTTTGACTGTGAAATAGTATCTTGTTTTAGTTTTCATCTTCTAGACAGCCAGTTAGATTGAGTATGCAGTACTCAATGTAAAATCTAAGTTATGGCAACAAAGAGATTCCCTGATCCAAGAGTTTAAGTAAAAATTATATTTCTCTTGTGTAACAATTGCACAGTCGGCAGTCAGGGTGGTGAGGTGAATGTGTGCCACACAGTTTCTAAGTAATCCTTCCATTTGTCACTGCTGTCATTTAGGTCATTAACTTGGACTTCATCATTGGAATCAGGTTACTGCCGCATACTAGCTTTTGGACTAATACAGAGAAGTTTAGGATGGAGGTAGGATTCCTTCACAAGTAACTGTAGGTTGGACCTTTTGGTTTCTTCTTCTATGGTTCAACTGATAATACATGTTATCCTTTTTATTCTGTCTTTTTCTTATTGACTAAAAAGGATAATTCAGTAGTTGGTGAAAGTCAGCTGACTGAAATAAAACATATATTCTAGATTTGCCTATTTAACTTGTATAATGTATTTGATCATCTAAAACCTGCAATTTACATACCTCAACAATGCTGCTTAAAAATATTCTAAAGAATATCCTTATTTAAAGGAATCATGTCATATTCTCCACCTAATAATTTCAGTTTTATAAAGTGAATAATTGCCACCCATCCAAATTTTTTATTGAAAACATGAAATTTTATGCATTCAGATTATTTAAAAGGATAGACCTATATATCACATTGACTTGTTAAATTTCATGGTATTATGCAATTTCTTTAGGTTAAAACTTGAAAAATAAAAAAAAAATGTTGCTTAGATACAATCAAACCTTCAGGAAAGTGTGATAAAATCTGTAAGACGTGGTGGTAATTTTCGTGCTCATTCTGAGTTTTAGTGTTTTCAACTGGATGAATAAGATTTTTTTGTTTTGTCTACTATATACAATTGTTGTAAGGGTCAAGATAGGGAAAACATATAATACCAAGCTTATATACTGTAGGAATTTTATTTATAAATAGTGTTTCAGCAGCATGCAGTAGATTTCATTTGAAGCGTCCTACCTCTTGTTTTCAGCTGACATGTTTTATGTATCATTTACATAGATATTCCACACTGCGTTGGTAATCACTACCAACTCTGTGTGTGTGTGTGTGTGTGTGTGTGTGTGCGCGCGCGCACGTGTACTCTCCCGTGTGTGGGGATGGGTGTGATTGGAATAGCAGCCATGTGCTGACCTCATGTGTGTGAGTCAAGACTTCCTGGGGGGTGCCTGTTTTTTGAACTGCTCTGTTCCTAATGGCCACTGGTGAAGCTGAATTTCTAGCCTGTTTCCAAGCAGTTTCCAGAGAAACCACATCCGTTCTAGTTGTGTGACAGGGTTCTTTCTGTCACTGCTTCAGGCCAACCAGTTGTCATCCATCACCGCCATCTCTAATAGTTCTCAGTCTCCTGCCGTTCTGTCTTACATGTCACACACAGTAAAAGCTTGGGACAGTTAGGGATGACACTTACTGCTGTTCCCAGCCCCAGACCAACTCATCAGGGCCTCTCTGAGCATCTCTGTTCCACCATAGCCCCACCATGGGGATCCTCAGGCTTGGCCAAGGAAAAAGGACTAAAGAAAGAGATTAAGACCAAGGATGCCTTGGGTGTGGCTCTTACTTTGTTGGCAATAAACTAACTTTTAAAAGACAGGAAGGAAAAAATTGTGAATGTGCTCAAGAAGTTGTTTAAAGAGAATGCAGGAAAAATCTCATCATTTTATTGAATTTTAAAAATAAAAAAATAACTGTTTTGTAACGAAATGCAGGATGCTTGTCTTACTCAGTGTAACTTGAACTTGTATATCAGGACTACCCAGTGGAAAGAGGAAGTGACCCAAGATGACCAGAGTGGAGGTCTCTGTCCTCCGTCTTACCCAGGGTGGAGCTGACACTGATTCCTTTAAT
Source organism: Hydrochoerus hydrochaeris (assembly GCA_004027455.1). Taxonomy (NCBI): domain Eukaryota; kingdom Metazoa; phylum Chordata; class Mammalia; order Rodentia; family Hydrochaeridae; genus Hydrochoerus; species Hydrochoerus hydrochaeris. Next base: position 146,768 of record PVLA01001446.1, on the reverse strand, counting down.
CAGCATCTACTGAGTGACTCCTGTGTGCTAAGAGATACCTTGAGGGCTGAGAGGTAGCAGAGACTGAGACAGGTGACTGTCAGTTCTTACGGAGTTTAAATCTGGGGGCCAGGATGTAGAGAAAGTTATGGGACAAGAGACACATAAAAATTAAGATAAATAAGCAAATAGGACTATGTCAGGTAGTGGTACATGCTATATAAAGATCTGCGTGGGCATGATGTGAAAGCTCCCGAGGTCATCAGAGAAGATCTTCTTTGTAAATATGGCATGTAGACTGCTATATACTGCATATTTGTTACTCCAAAGTTCATATGTTGAAATACAAACCCCTGATTGGATCGGTGCTTTAAGAGGTGACAAGGTCAAGAAGGTAGAACTCTCAGGGATAGAATTAGTGTCCTTATAAGAGAGACCTCAAGTTGGGTATGGTGGCACAGGTTTCTTATCCCAGTGCTTTTAGAGGCTGAGGTAGGGAAGACTATGAGTAATTTAGCGGTTTAGAGAACCCTGTATCAAAATAAAAAATATCTAGAGATACAGCCCAGTGCAGCAGCCCTAGGTTCAATGCCCCGTTCAGCAAAATAAATAAATACATTTATTTCAGAGTGTCCCTGCCACCCACCCTGTGCTCACTCAACAGGAAAATGGCCACCTTTAAACCAGGAAATGAGTTCTCATGAGGCACTTGGTGCCTTGATTTTGAATCTCCAGCCTCCAGAACCCTGAATAATGAATTCCTGCTCTTTCTAAGCCACCAGGTTATGGTATTCTTGCTTCAGAAGCTGAAACAAAGGCATAACTGAGATCAAGAAGCAGCAGACCCTGCAAGTTAAGGAGCGAGAACTCACTGGGTAGAGGCTCAGCTGATGCAAAGGACCAAAGCGAGACTGAGTTTAGCAGATCCTAGAACCAGGAACAAGGCTGGCAGGCCTGGAGAGGGGAGCGTGAGGGCTGAGTCTGGGAAGGTTCCTTGGTGGATGGAGCCAGACCACAGAGATCTCTGTCAGGCAGGGTTGGAGCCTAAATGACAAGTCCAGAGATTTAGTCCAGAAAGCAGAACCTCTTGAGGAGCCTTGGGGCACTGAGAAAGCCGATGAACACGTTCAGGAATTGTACCTGGCCTGTCTTTGAGGAAAGAGGGCCGCCACCGGATCTAGCTCTGTGGTGGACCTGCAAGGCTGGATGAGTTGGTGAGGCTCTCGCCGAGTGCAGTGAAACCCTGTCACAAGGTAAAAGGCACAGATGGACTCCAGGTGAACTGAAGAGAGGGGGTTACCCCAGATGTGCCTACGGGGCATCTGGAATTCAGTTCAGCCTCTGACGTCCTGTACTACAGACTTGGGGCTCCTGTGTGGAAAGTTCCAAATGCACTGTAAGATCTGGCTGTCACTGGCTTAAACCCTCCCAGGGCAGGCCTAAATTGGCTGTCACTCTGGAAAACAGCAGCTAACGGTACTGGAACTGACGGGGGCTGGGGGTGGGGGAGACTAAGATGGAAAGAATCTGGCTTTTGATGATTCGTAATCAGATTCAGAGCTCTGCACCTTTGGGTGTGGGCACCACTCAACCAAACCTATATTTTGACATTTTAAAGCAGCTACCTGGTAAAGGGAAAAAATGGTGGAAGTTGCAAATAAAACTCGATTGTGCACCTCACAAGCAGATAGGTTCTGGATTACATCAGTGACACAATGATGCTGTATGTGCCAAGTGACATCTCAGTGCAGCAGAAAGTGCCTGTTTCAAAGACAATGCCATGTCTAACTACATCGTCTCTTTTTTTTTCTGCAGGGAAAAACTATGCAACCCCACACTCATACGCTTCTTACTATACCTTTCTGCCCCTGAAAAAACATGTCCCTCAGAATTTTTGTTGTAGTAAAATTATGCAATAATTTTAAATTGAAATGAGACACATGTTATGGAGATCAGCTATACAATACTAAATGAAACTATGTGAACCTGAGTTGAAACTACATAGACAATGTTCTTACTTACACATGGCACCTGGAGTACTTTCTATAGCAAGATAACAGCAAAGCCATTACTGCCTTTACTAGGAGGGCTCACATCTTGCTGCCTTCCTGTGTTCTGGGCACTGTGCTGAGCACATTTTACATACTCTCGTTTCCCTCCATTATACCACTGTTCCTAAGTAAAAGTAGTGTGTGCCAAGAAATCCGGGGCTGGGGTTCATCTGGTCTGACTTGCACCATTAGACCTGCAGCAACTATTGCACATTGTATCTTCGCACGTGGGACATGGGGATCACTTACTCAAATGTCAGGTTTTCTTGGTAGAAGAGTGAATAAGGAATTAACTAAGCCAACTGCTTGGTCCACAGACACTAGGGAAGGAGGGGTTTTGAGAGGCCTGTGTCAACCTTCTGCCTTCAGCCAATCATGCAGAGGAGGATGGATGAGGCTAACTTGTCTGGCCTTGGCCTCCCAGGTAGTAAATGGCCCAGTGAAGCCAAAATCCAGGTCTCCTGTCTCCTGTGAAGATCTCCTTTCCTTAAACTGAGCTTCACTGGAGAAAGAGCAAGTACCATTGCTGTGCGCTAAGATGCAGCACATCTGTGCCATTGGTCTTCCCTCACCAGCTGTGCTTTCAGATCACTGACAGAAGAGAGAGAGTGGAATTTTTAAAAAATAGTTTCTGCAAATGGCCTGATGGTACCTGTGAGAAATCTGGAAAAGGCAGCCAAAACCAAAATCCACAGCTTAGCATGAATATGCACCACCTCAGGGAAACAGATCATAACAGTCTTACCTGACCTCACCTGTAACAACATTCCACCCAGATGATGAAATGGACACTGCCATTCCGCCTCAACAGACTTCCCCACGCACACTCGCTCCTTCCCTTCCATCTGTTCCCATCTGAAGCCTCAGCTCAGGACAGTGTTGGTGCAATGGGTAGGAATAGAGAAGGAAGGTGAAAAGGAGACATTGTGTCTTTCTGAGATGGTTTTTAAATGTAGGAATACTAGCAAACAGAGAAGATAGGAGAAGAGGGGGAGGAGAGGGGAGGGGAGGGAGGATGTGTGTGCACATGCTTGTGTGCACACCCACATGTGTGCTGACAGGGACTGCTCTCTTCTAGGTGGCTGTACCTGACCCAGTGATGAGGTTTCTTGAATGGCAGGGAAGTAACCTACTCCACGAAAGGAGAAAATCTCTGGTCAGACAGAAAGAACTGAACAAACAAAATGGACATTAATTTAATACCGATGTTGGCAGCACACAGGAAATTAGGAGAAAAGGTAACATCAGGGCAGAAGCAGTAGTGTCTCTCAAAAGAAAGAAAAAAGCTAAAGAATACATTAGACCAAAGAAAGAAGACTAAGAATCGGCAACAGGGAATCTATCTTGTAACAAGCATCATCTTGTCAACTGGAATATGTGGAGAAATGACTCTGGAGGCAATAAAGAAAGCATAGAGGGCTAATGGATGATAAAGTACTCAACAAAGCTAAGTACAGTGCCTTGTGCCTGTATCAGAGCTACTTGGAAGGCTGAGGCAGGAGGATCACTTGAGCTCAGGAGTTTGAAGCCAGCCTGGGAAAAATAGCAAGCGCTCATCTCAAACAAAGCAAAACAAAAAGAACCCAACCAAACATGAAGCCCTGTTCTCCAAACTACAAAAATATGTTCCTAGTGAGAAGGGAGTGGGTTTCAAACTGTGCTCTCTCGGGCAGAATTTATTTACAGATGACTTAGGCATCCATGATTCAGGACATCGATTCAGCTGAAATCTTTAGCCACACTCTTAGCCACAGCCTGTTTGTTGAGTTGTTCTGAAATGACTGCTTTGCATTTAAGATGTCATTAGATTGCTGAGCAACAAACACAGCTAAATTTTGATGGTTCTGGAGTTGGGAGAAGGTAAACATGAGGAACTGTCAGCTGAATTCCTCACTGGGCTCACATAGCAAAACCGGTAGATCCGAGTGGTCTGTTCCTTTAAGGACTTGATAGAGGGGAGGGCAGGCCTGAGTCTACAACCCTGTGTGACATCCCTTCAAGGGACCGGGATTGAACATGTGCTGGTGGACAGAGTCCAGAGTGAGTCAAACCCTGCTCCACCCAGGAGCAAAACCACAGAAGTCTTTCAGAGCATAGGTGTGAGTCACTAGAGCCCGACCGCGGGCAATACCACCGTGCGACATCATTTCTCCAGGGGATGGTGGGGCCACAGGGCAGCTGTGGAAGCAGTGGCTGCACCTGTGTGCAATTCAGCTCTTGTAAGACAACCTTCACACGCTCCGCATCTGCTGTTTGCTTTTTGGCCAGCCAGGAATCTCGAAAATGAGGTCGAATGGCTCTTTAATGAGATTTCAGCGATAGAAATCTAGGCCCTGGTTTTATTTTGTGTACTGTGTGTGTGTGGACACCAGTGTATCTTGCTGGGCTTCTCAGAGTTATCAGTTGTATGTTAAAAAGTATAACAGCAAATGCCTTTTAAAATTGTCTTATGGGTTTTTAGCACTAAGTGCCTACCTAATAACTAAGATGCTAATATGTCTGTGTACATAACATATATATTTACAAAACTGTTCATTACAATGTTTCTGAGGCAGTAATAAAATCCCAGCAGTAAATGCCGAACAGTGGGATATTGTTTGATTGTAGTTCACCTGTGGGCATTATAGAGCTGCTGGCAGGGAAAAGTTATATTGATATGTTATGCACATGCTGTGATTGTATTTTCTTATTTTTAAGCTTGTTCAAGATTCATTAAATGGAAGAAAGCTATATGGTAAATAAGACTATATAGTAGTGTCCCAGTTATGTAAAAAAGATGATAAATACAAATTTATATTAAAGCTTAGACAGTCTCCTGAAGAGCTGGGGAGATAGCTCTAACTGGATTGGGCTTGGAAGAGATTGATGAGCTGGTAGACACAAAAAGATGTAAGAGAGAATTAGTTTGTTAAAATTAGATTTTTCTCAACATATCTTTTCAAATATGTCAAACACTATAGGAAGACACAATAAATGCATTCTATATTCAGAGGAAAAGCTATCACTAAGTCACTGGCTGCTGAAAATACACTTTTTAAAGGGTTCCAACTTTCCATAAATAAAAGGATTCAAGTGCCCCAAAGCAATTTCGTTGTTAAGTTTTTGTACTGCCATGTTTTCTCTGCAGCACCGTTTTCAAGGAATTTGGGCATATTTTCTTCCTAGATATTTTCTTTCTCAGATCAGACAATCATTGATCTAATAATAAAAGGAAGCTGTTGCAGCCTCTTTGCCAGATATTACTACTCATGCTTGATAAATTGCACGCCGAAGGGAATATGAGAAAAAGCACAGCCACGAAAATAGAGCTTAATTTCTATTGATTAAAATAATATGTGACAAATGGCTTTTTATGGAAGAGGAGAAATAGCAACAAATATCAAGAAATCTAACAATTGAACAGAAGAGATCACCATCCCTATAGGCTTCAATTAGTCAGTGCACTTTCCACAAATATTAATCGTGTATCTGGCAGTCTACTGAGGATTAGCACCAGGATAATACAGTAAAAGTTAATAACTGCAATGCAGTGTCATGAGTGGTAAAGTAGAAACCAAGAGGCAAACACATTTAGACAAGTGAGGAGGAGAAAGAGGCCTTAACATGAACTCATGCAAAATGACTAATAGCCATGAAGAAATAAGGTGTTCAAGAGAGGTGGAGGGCATCTAGCTATCTGCTCAACATCTCTACTTGGAGATCTAATAAAGACCTCAAACTCAGGCCGGGGGTTTAGCTCAGCAGTGTAAGTGCCCGCTTGGCAACCGCGAAGTCATGAGTTTGATCCCCGGTTTAAAACCAAAAAAAAAACAAAATCTCAAACTCAATACATGCCCCAGGTGAGCACCTTATCAGCCCCCATCAGCTCTGCCCATGGACTTTCTCTTCAGTCCATGGCAACTGCCACCCTCGAGTTGCTCAGACAAAATGCCTAGGAAACAATCTTGATGCCTGTCTATACGTCTGTATTAATGGCAGAAAACCTCTTGGCTCCACTGAATGAATCCAGAACCTACAACATCTCACTAGCTCTTCCGCTTCCACCTGGCCCAAGCCCACATCATCTTGGAGGACACTCCTCTTCTGTCTATTCTCCATGGAGCCGACAGAGGGGTTATTGGTATTGTAAGACAGAGGATATAATTCTGCAGCCCTAACCCCCAAGGACTTCCTGTTTTACTCTTGAGAAGGTTCTACAGGACACACTATTTCCCTTCCCTAATCCTGCTTGTTGCCCCCGTATGTGCTCCTTTTCTGCATCCATACTGGCCTCAATTTCCTTCTATCCTCCACCAGACGAGCTTGCTCCATCCTCTTCAGTTGTAATTCAGTGATTCTCAGTAAGTTTTCTTGTACTTGCCCCCCACAAATGGCAGCCTCTAGTCTTAGACTCTCTCTTATTTTCTCACAGCATTATCAGACATATTTGTTCTGTTTATTATCTGTCACCTCTGCCTATCTCTAGACTATGTCTAGGTAGATAAGGATTTTTCTCTGTTTTGTTCACTGCTTCATCCCCAATAAATGCTCAGTCATTTGTGAAATTCATGAATGAATAACAGGGGGTCTGAATGAGTTCTGAAGGGTTGAAAGCTGAAGAAATACATAGGTCCCCAGCTCTTGAAGGTGTCGTGACTAAGAAGTTTGGAGACAAGCTTGGTAGCACACACCTGTAATCCAAGCTGGGAACCTAAAGTGGGAAAAAAACCACACATTTGAGCCCAGCCTGAGCAACTTGCTACGTGATGAGACCCTCTATCAAAAATAAACTTCCTATTATTTTGGTTCGAAATTCCGTATCATTGTTTTTATCCTTTTTTCATTTTAAGTTTTTAAAAATATGTATCCATTGATAGAAAAAAAGACAGAAAAAGAACTGGGGATGTAGTATACTGTGAAGGCTCAGGGTTCAATCCCAACTACTTAAAAAAATGGACTACTTTGGACAAATATATAGAATATATAGAAATGGGTTGGCGGGAAGTCAAGCAAAGTAATAAAAAAAAGCCTATTTCAATGATATTTGACTGTGAGGGTGGACAGATTTCAGAGACATTTTAGAATAGAATTTACAAAATATAGTAGCTAAGTTAATGAAAAAGGCAAAGCAAAAGGAAGACATAGAGGTAATTTAATTTTGCTTTAGCCTGCATGCTTGCTTACGTGTTGATGTCATTAAATCAAGTTAGAATGTTTTACCTCAAAGGAAGCTAATAAAAGCCAATGGAGGTGTCTCCCAGGAGGAAATCCAAATGGGCTAGATTCTAGAATCTACAATTCATCTTATGCTATGAACCCATTTTAAAATCCTGGGTAAGTGATTTCCTGCAGCAGATGGTGGACATACTAGCTGTGGTTTGTCATTCGGTTCCTTAAAACATCTGTCCACAAGATGCCAAAACATCTGGATGAAGATGAAACATCCAGTCCATCTTTTATGTGTTTACACGACTCTACACATCTTTAGCTCAACTCTATATTTTGTTTGCTGTCAGAGTGCCCGACATTTTGGAAATGTTGACTTGTGCTCCTGGATGATTTTCCATTAGAGAAGTTTAAATGCCAGGGATGGGGCACATGCCTGTAATCCTGGGACACAGGAGGCTGAAGTAGGAGAACTGGCGCAAGTTCTAGGTTGTGCTACACAGTGGTTCAAAGTCTGCCCTGCCTAAACTACATAGCAAAATCCTCAAAAAACAAAATGAAAAAAGAAATTTAAAAATTACTACAAGTGTTAAGCATTTTAATATGGGTTGGAATCTAAGGCTAGAAATACGGAGAGATAAAAATAAGCAACTCATACTCAGATTGGATGTACTTAGAATTTATTAAATAATGCTAAAAAATTTTATGATACAGCATGTCAAGATCACAGAGGAATTAGATGAACATAAAAGTGACATATTGCTAAATAGAAGGAAGAGAAATAAATAATTGCTAAGTGGATGCTGGCATAAGACTTCCTAACATTATACAGTGCTTTAGAGTAAGAATAACAAATATTCAGGATGGATTTGGTCTAGAAAAGCATCTTTGAATATAGGTGCTGCTCACAGATATACTTTATTGGAATATAAAGCACATAGAATATTCTTAGCTTTTATAGAATAAACCCCTTTCCCCTGTCCATCCTGAGCCATGTCATTATTTTATTTTACTTTTGATAGAGATATGAATCTAAGAAATACTGTATCTTCCTCCTTACTCTCTTAAAAGAGCAATTCTAGCATAATAATAATAAAAAAGAAACAGGCCCAAGGGGCAATGGCAGCCACCTCCTATTCCCCATGGCAGGTGCCAGGTCAGATGGCTGTGCTCCTGGGAATGTCTCTTCAAGGATGCTGATAGGAGCCAGGAACCCAGGTTTTTGTATGAAATGTCCCTTCTAACAAAGGTTAGCAAGCAAGTGAAGATGTTAAAATACTGTGTGGGCCAAAAGTACATACCATGTTATGTATATCTGATAGCTTGTGTGTAAGCTGGAACTTGGCTTGAGGGTTTATAAGAAGTTTCCAAGTCTTTTTATCCCTTGACTTTATAAAGACCCAGTGAGATTAGCTTTGCCATAATCTTCCTTTTTGGATATGGTAGAACCCTCAGAAAGGATAAACAACTTACCCCAAATTTCATAAATTCAAGTCTTCTCAAATCTAAGCCTCTGAATCTAAATCTTCATCTGATGTAGAATTTGAGTTTAGGTCTGTCTGGTCACAAATACTATACACACCTCTATTCTAGTATCCACATTGGAAACTCTGTATTGGAAACACAGCAGACAGTATTATGAATCCAAACAATAATTATGTAATCACAGTATCACAGTCTGAACAAATTGGGTTCTAGCCTCACAGCCAAAAACCAGTCTGAACTTCAGTGGAACTAAAGGTGCAGACTTGCTGGGATTAACCACTACTCTATAAACCCATAACTGGCTTGCTAGGATTAATCAACACGGATCTGTCTACCAGAGGCAGCACACACATGCCACAAAGTAGACATTTTTGGTTTCTCTTCTTTTCTTTATTTTTTTTCTCATTTTCTTGATTTTTTTTTGTTCTTGTTTTTATGAGTGTGAACATTGTTAGTAGTTTTGTTGCTGTTGCCGTTGTCATTGTTGTTCTATCCTGTTTTTATTTCTTCCTTCTCTCTTTCCCTTCTATCTTCTTCACCAGTTTTCCAAATTTGTGTAATCTTTCACTGCTCTCCAGCCTTGATTCTAATCTCGTCCTTTTCTTATTCTTCCCTATTTTTTCCTCTGACTTTTAAATTTTCCACCCTGAGTGTAAAATTGCCATATTGAGAGCATTGCATATAATTTTCTGGTTTGTTCTAGATTTTGTGATATAACCACAAATCTAGTTCATAGATTAAAGGTGGCAAATTAATAGTTACAATAATTTGTCAATTTCTAGACTGTCTTTCATGCTATTGCTATTACTGATTGTATTACATCAGGCAAAGTGACATAACTGTTCTAATCAGTTGTTTTTCCTGGTATGTCAAGACTAGATTGCATGAGTGTCATAAACGATGCTAAATGTCAGTGCCAAAGAACCAGGGTCTAGGAAAAAAGGCAGCAATTTCTCATCCCCAATAAATTGAAGATGTAGGTCTTGCCAGACTCAAAACCCAAAAGCCAGAGCTACAACTGGGAGACATCTCTGAGAAGTAGTCATTTCCTAAAGGTTTTCAATACTAGCAATAAAGCAACCTTCCATAAGAAATTTACAAGCGACAACTCAGTAATTAAACCAAGAAGAAAGAAAGAAAGGAAGAAAGAGAAAAAAAGAAAGAAGAAAGAAAGAAAGAGAGAGAGAGAGAGAGAGAGAGAGAAAGAAAGAAAGAAAGAAAGAAAGAAGAAAGAAAGAAAGAAAGAAAGAAAGAAAGAAAGAAAGAAAGAAAGAAAGAAAGAAAGAAAGAGAGACATGGAGGCAAGATGCAACCCCAGACTTCCAGGTGCAATTACTCAGATAACTACAGAGATATTGACCACAATGAAAAACATGCACAGTAACTCTAGAGCAGACATAGATTTTAAAAAAAAATAGAAGAGCCTAGGAAAATAATGGAATCAATGAATGCCCAATATAGGAAAGAAATGGAATCCATGAAACAGATTCAAACAGATATCCAGGAGGTTAAAATGTCCATTGAAAATATAAACAACAAAACGAGCCAATGTGAGGGAAGAATATCAAATACAGAAAACAGGCTTATAGTAACTGATCATGAGGAGAAAAATTTCTTAAAAACAACCAGGGACCATGAAAAACTAATCCAATGATACAAAGAATAGCATAAGATTGATTGAAGTCAATGAAAAATCAGGAGATATTGCAAACAACATAAACAATTCACAGAAGTAATGGCATAAAAATTCCCAAGCATGGAAAAAAAATTGCCATACAGATAATTGAGGCATATAAAACTCCAATGATCCATGATCAAAAAAAGTTTTACCCCAAGACATAATAGTCAAGATTCCAGAAATTCAACACAAGATCAGAATATTAAAAGCTATTAGACAAACAAACAAATCACTCATTTTAAAAAAGCCTATCAGAAGGGTTTGGGATTTAGCTCAGAGGCATAAGCACCTGCCTGGCAAGTGCAAGGTCATAAGTCTGATCCCCAGTACAAAAAAAAAAGCCTATGAGAATCACAGCAGACTTCTCAAAACAAGCTCTCAAATGAAGGAGAACTTGAAGTGAAATATTTCAAGCCATAAAGGAAAACAATCTCCAGCCCAAATGGATGTACTGCATAAAACTATCTTTCAAAATTGATGGAGAAATAAGATACTTCTCTGACAAAGAAAACCTGAAGAAATTTGTAACTATCAAACCTACTCTCCAAAATATTCCAAAGAAAGAGTTAGTGCAAACTACAACTTCATTATCCCCAACAGAATGAGTCTACTAGGCAAGGAAAGTAATAAAGCTGTTTCAATAGCAGGAAAATAACATGACAAGGATAAGTCAATACATGTCAGTTATGACCATCAATGTTAATGGCCTCAATTCACAAATCAAAAGAGACTGGAAGAATAGATGAAGAATCAAAAGCCAACTGTGTACTGCACACAAGAAACACAGTTACTTAAGAAAGAAAGTCATAGATTGAAAGTCAAAGGGTAGAAAACAATACTCCATGCGACAGGAACCCAGAAAAAAGTAGAAGTAGCTATTCTATTTTTCAGATAAAGTGAATTTCCAGCCAAGACTGAGTAAGAAAGACAAAGAGGTTCCCTACAGCCTTGTAAAGAAACAAAGAGAAATAATCATAAATATGTATGTACCAAACATTCAACTATATAAAACAAATATTAACAGATGTGAAATAATTACTAACATAAGTCAAATAAGTACTAACATAATTATAACAGGGGACCTCAACACTCCACTGTCAAAAATAGATCAACTGAACAAAAAATTAACAAAGAAATATCAAACTGAACCAAACTTTTGAACAAATGGAGTTAGTAGATGTCTACACAGTGGTTCACTCCATAACATCAGAATATACATTCTTCTCAGATGCACAAAGAACATTATCCAAAGTAGAATTCAAACTAGATTATAGAATATGCTTAAGTAAATGCAAAGGAATTGAACTTATTTCATGCATATTATTAGACCATAGTGCAATAAATGTGAAATCAATGACTAAAGAAAATGCAAGAACTTCATGAACACAGGAAATTTAAATAACACTCTCCTGAACAGGCAATGGCTCACAAATAAAATTAAAGAAGAAATTAGACCTTTTCAACAATTAAATGGTAATGCCAATGCAACATACCAAAATTGGACAGCTGACACTGTCTAACTTTAAGGCCATAAAGCTACATTATTCAAGAATGTGATTTTGGCAAAACACTAGAAAAATATATCAGTAGAAGAGGACAGAAGAAAGGTTACACAAGCAGACCCACATAAATATAATCAACTGATCTTTGACAAAGAAATAAAGGCAATTTAAGGGAAACCATATCTTCCAAAGAATAAATCTAGACACTGACCTTACACACAAACTCCAAATATATTAATAACCTAAGTATAAAATACAGAAATATAAAACTTCTGCAAAATAATTTATGAGAAAATCTAAGTGACCTTGTGTTTAGAGATTAAAATTGAAAACTTCTGTTCTGCTAGAGTTACTGTTAAAGAGAATGAAAAGAGGAGCCCAAAACTGGGAAAAAATGTTTGCAAAACACACATCTGATAAGGAAATTGAATCCAAGGGATATAAAAATCTCTTAAAACTCAACAATAAAACAAATTAAAGTGCAAGTAAAAGTTCTAAACAGAGATTCATCAAAGATGACATTCAGATGACAAGAATATGAAAAGATGGTCAGTATGAGGCGATCAGAGAAAACTGCAAATTAAAGCAAATTATATCACTAGAATGGTTAAAATCCCAAATACTAACCATAAAGCTTTCAAGAAAGTGGAATACCAAGAAAGCACATTCATTTTTGATGGGAGTACAAAATGATATGCCATTTTGGAAGACTTCTTACAGTTTCTTACAAAAGTAAACATAGTCTTACCATACTGTCTAGCTATTATGCTTTTTGTTACTTAGCCAAATAAATTGAAACTCAGGCCCATACAAAACTTGCTAGTAATTGTTCATTGCCGCTTTATTTGCACACATCAAAAATGGCAGCTAACTGTGTTGACAAACTGTATAATTTTTTTACAAATCAGAAGAATTAAGCTATCAACAGGTCACAAAAAAGACATGGAAGAACACTAAGTAGGCATTGGTAAGTAGAATAAACCAATCTAGAAAGGCTACATACTGTGATTTCAACTAAATGATGTTCTCTATAAGGCTAAATTACAGATACAGTAAAATTATCAGGGATTGACAGAGAATGAAACAGAAACTGAGTGAGAGAGATAATAGAGATTTTTAGGGCAGTGAATAATTCTGTATGCTACTATTCAAAAAAAAAATGAGCAGACCACAGGCACATATCATTATACATCCATTAACCTCAGAACTGTACAATATAAGGAGTGAACACTAATACAAACTGTGGGACTTAAATTAATGATGCCTTGTCTGAGTTCTTAAATTATAACATATGTACCACAGCACCACATGAATATGAAATATTAATAACAAGAGAAATTACAAAATGGGAGCATGTAACAAAACTCTGCACTTTCCATTCAACAAAACTGTCCATGTAACAAAAACTGTCCTAGAAATTAAATTAATAAAATTAAATTAATAAAATTAATAAAATAAAATTAATTTTTTACATTTTATTTTATTTTTAACATGCATTAATTGTACATACTAACTGGGTTCAGCATGATATTTTAGCACATGCACTGATCAAATACAGCCTCCCTGAATACATAACCCCTTCCCAACTCTCCCAGTCATTACTGTACTTTCAGTTTGCTTTTGGTTTCCACATAGTGGACCAAACATATGTTACTTGTTCTTCATGATTGCTTATTTTATTTAACTTGGTATCCTCTGATACTATCCATATTGCTACAAATGATAAGATTTCACAAATGCTGGCAACAAAGTAGAAAGAAAGGGACTCTTGTAAGTGTTGGAGGAAATGTAAATTAGTATAACCATTATGGAAAACAGTATGGAGTTTCCTCAAAAAAACTAAAAATAGCCCCACCATATGATCCAGAAATCCCAGTTTTGGGTATTTATATCCAAAGGAAATGAAATCATACCAAAGACATACTTCCATGCCCATGCCTATGATTATTTCAGCATTATTCTCAACGACAAAGATAGGGATTCAACCTTGGTATCAATCAGCAGACACACAGATAAGGAAGATATATACACAGTGGAATATTAGGCACAAAGTCTATAAATTTTTAAAGCTTTTAACTAGACAGGTTGTGTATTATATGAAAACCTTAGGAGCAGAGAGGTCCACTGTGGCTATGTAAGGTGGATAAATGGAGAATGGGTTAGGGTGAATTTAAAAAGATAGGGCAAGATGATAGAGAACTCTGTAAGCTACGGGAAGGAGTTTTGATGTTATTCTTTGTGTCATGGAATGACTCTGGAAAGATCAGTATTTTTAAAATCTCTCCAGCTGTTGCATGGACAAGTGACAGTAGTTGCAGTGGTAACCCAAAGAAATTGACAAGGTTCTCCTCAGCCCAGGCTACAACTTACAGCAGCTTGTTTGGGGGCAGAAAAAGCAGAAAGCAATGGTTATGTCTCCAGTGTGGGAATAGAAACAGCAGTTTCTTTGGAATTGAGGGTGAAGAGTGAGCAAAAGAGAAGAATTAAATGTAGCATTCAGAGCTTTATACTAGTAGTTGGGTGTCTGTTAGTACCATTTACTCATATAGCAAAGCCTAGGAATAAATACTGAAGTTCTTTTTGTCCTTAAATATGAGATGACTATTTAACATCCAAGTGCTGAGCTAGGAAATGATGTCGCTAACCTATTGTTTACAGTGGCAACAGAGCAGTTTGCATTGGGAAAGGTTATCAATTAAACTTTCATCATGTTGAATTCGAGACTTTTGTGAAAGACCTGAATGGATATGCTGAGTAGATAGCTGGATGTTTCCATTTAAAATTAAAAAGAGGAAGTCTGGCCTTGAGATTACCTCCAGAAGATACAGGAATACTGAGTTGGAGCCATGGGGTTGAATGCCACAGTGTTTTCTTTGCAACACCAGGAAGGCATGGAGTGGAGTGAACAACCTCTCCAGGTTATTTCCCACTCTAGCCTATAAGCCAGGTCTTCTCTCCTGTGGATCCTCAAATTTTAAAGAGGTTTCACTGTGTACTCTGAGCTCATTCTGTTGAGTAGTTCTTATGCTCCCTCTGTTTTATTCCTTCCTCTCCACTTTCTGTCTTAAATTTAAAGCCCTATAGTAAGTCAAAGGAGAAGGAACTTATTTCACACAGTCAACATCTCTTTGTGTCAGATCCTAAGTGAAAAAAGATTTAAAGTTGCTGTATTTCTAACAACTGTCCTTCCCTGAGCAAATGTTGATCTGTGTCTCACAGTCCAAGTAGGATGGCGTAGTAGAGGAATAGAACAAGCTGCCTAAATCTAAAAATATGCTTTCTCCACACGTGTTGTTCCCTGTTGTGGGCCTCTTCTTTGCTCTCCTTATTTCCATCTGTTTAAATAGCAGTTTGGTTATCAGTAATCTGATGGATTTTCATTTTGAGAACCTGCCCATCATTCTTGAGATATTTTCTCTTTTACTTCCTGAGAGGCAGTTTCTAAGGTAAAGTTTCTCCAAGAATGGAATAATTAGTAGAGAGGTAAAATCTGATTTTGTGTAATCATTCATACTTTTATGTAAATTTTAACTTGAGCATTTATCTAGGATTTATGCAGTTATTTATTTTTAATGTCCAGATTTTTAAATTACTTTAAAATTGATTATAATATGAATACATTCATGTATAAAATTGCCCAATTCTGACATTTACAAGTTAATGAATTTAAACAAATGTAAACCATGTACCACATATTCCAAAATACTGGAAATAAAACATATTATAGAAAATATAGCTAATTTTGTTTTTAACCTCTTTAATCAGCATCCTCTATCCTTCTGGTCTCAGGATCCCTTTATACTCTTAAAAATTAATGAATATCCTTATGGGAGTTTTTAGTTATTATTTATATGAGAGCTAGCTGCCAATCTGATAGGAAATAGACACACAAGACATGTATACTAGGGACAGAGATCATTTAAAAATCTGAAAAACTTATGAAGTACAAGAATACACAAGCACATATCCCATTAGTTGTTAAAACAATGACATCATGGAAAATTCTATTGTGCACCATGAAAGAACAAGAGTAAAAACATCACGTAATATTATAATTATTATTAAAAGAGTTTTGATTTCACAGACCTCCTGAAAGAGTCTCAAGGATCCATGGTGCTGTCGAGGAGAAACACTCTGAAAATAGCCCTTTCTCATCTCAGGTTTTACGTCTACATCATATGACACTGGACTAGAGGATTTTTAATACTGTCCTTTTTATTCTGAGTCTCTGTGATTTCTGTTTTCTATTTTCTGTCAGTTTTCCAAGTTCATGGGCTCATTTTCTTTTACTATCATGTGAGATGACAGAGTAGATCATGTTTCACGCAGAGCACCAGAAAGGTGGTAGGTGAAAGCCTGATATTTAGACATGACCCTTTCAGCCTTGCTAACTTCATAAGGTGCTCTGGAGGGCTGATGCAGTGGGTGACTTCCTGCTGTGATTGGAAATCTGAGATCTCTTTTGCTTCACTAGAGCATCTTTACATTTTGTTCTTTTGTAAATTTTTCTTTAATGATTCATTGATTATGGTGGTGAAGATTGAACCTAGGGCTTTTGCACTGAGCTACCTCCCCAGTCATTTTCGTGGTTTTTATTTTGAGAAAGGATCTTAGTAAGTCACTAAGTTGCCCAGGCTAGGCCCAATTTTGTAATCCTCCTGCCTCCGTCTCCCAGATTGCATGGCATCGTGTCTGGCTGCATTTTGTGTGTCTTATGTGGAGGAGCTCCACTACATTATTTAATTTTTAGAAAAGTATACTCAGGTATAAACAGCTAATGAAAATAATAGATAAATTAATCCTCAGCTTCATTAGTCATTAGAGAAATGCAAATCAAAATAGTAACCAATCACTTTGCACCCTTGAAAATGGTTACAATTTCAAACAAAGATAATAATGAGGGCTGGGGTTTAGCTTAGCCGCATAAGCACCTGCCTGACAAGCACAAGGTTGTGAGTTTGATCCCCGGTACCAAAAAAATTTTTTTTAACTTAAAAAATAATAATAAGTAAGGCTGTGGAGAAATTAGAACCTTCATATATTTCTTCTGAGTTTGTTAAATGATAATGCTGTGGAAAATATATTTGCTTTTGCTCCTAAACAGCATTACTACCTGATTCAGTAATTCTACTGCTAGATACCCAACAGAACTAAAGACAAATGCTCACACAAAAACTTGAACCCAAATTTTCATAGTAGCATCAATTCAAAATAGCCCAAAAGTGTGAACCATCCAAATCCATTAACTGATGAATAAACAAAATATGGTGCATCCACATAATGGGATGTTAATCATATAAAGGGATAGGAGTTAATTTATGCTATAACAGGATGAAACCTGAAAATGTTACACTAATTCTTAAAATCCAGGTACCTTAGAGTATGTGGTTCCATTCATACCAGATGTCTAGAATAGTTGAATCCACATAGATAAAACGATCAGTGGCTTCCAGGAGATCAGGAAAGGGAAGAAAATTGTGTGACTGCTAACAGATGTGGAGGTTCTACAGAGTGTGATGGAATTCTTCTGAAATTATATAATGCTAAAAACTGCACAATGTTGTGAATGTACTAGAATCACTTTAAAATGGTGAATTTTATGTTATATAAATTATATACTATTTAAACATTGCAAAGAAACACATCCTCCAGAAATTATCATTCTGGAGCTTCAGAGATAACGTCGTGATCCAGAAAATAAATGGATAAAGGAGACTGCACTGTAGATCTCTGTTGAGAAGGGATGTGTAGAGAGTGCTTGATGCCAGGCTAAGTAAGCCTCTCAGTAAGCCTCTCAGTTAAGCAGAGCTGAGTTGAGTTCTTGAGTCGCTGATCAGGCAGGTGACAACTGAAACATTCAGAGTTCAAAAATGCAGTGGTTCAAGCTAAGGGAATACAAACCCGTTGGGCCATATAAAAACATATAAATACAGACAGACCAGGGCAAAGGAGGTCTAAAGTAGGCCAGGACTTTTTATGTTCTTGTAAAATACAGGAAGAAAAGAAGCTAGCTTATAGGAAGAAGGCAACAAAATTGAATCAAAAGTACCATGTAAGAAAAGCACCTGGGTCTCCTGGGTCATGGACAAATTATGTGCTCATGCGTGGAGTGCATTTTATCTGTTAATTGGCAGAGGTTTAGAGGAGGTAACTCAATTAAAGCTGCATTCATTTGAATTAATTTCCCCCAAAAGAACACAAAGATAGGAAAATTCAATTTAATGGTAAAAAGACACTTTTTTTTTTTTTTTAATGAGCCAATCGCAAGTTCATTACTTGGACCTTGCTGTGGTGGTGAGCCCTGGAATCCCAGCACTCTGGGAGGCTGAGGCAGAAGAATTGCAAGTTCTAGTTCAACCTGGGTAACTTAGTGACGAAGAGAGACCCTGTCTCAAATTTTAAATAAATGCGAAAAGGCTGAGGATGTAGCTCTGTGCAAAGTCTCAGAGTTCAATTCCCAGCAAGGGAGTGGGAGGCAGACTCATGACTCTGAAACACATCTGATGGTGTAAAATGGTACATATAATGGGAGAAAAAGTCTAGTAGCATTCCCAGCCACTCCCAGATCTGTCGCTGGAGGGAAAACCCATAGCGTGGTAGTGGGACACCCAGACTCCAAGTGGTAGATCAGAGGGGTAATGAGACAGTCCTGTCATAGTACAGAGGCCCTTTTAGAGGATACAAAGGTAATGTGCAACACACCCACCAGTGGGATCCGACCTGCTGCAAGAGAAGCAGCAGCTCTGGGTGACAACTTCTTTGAAGGGCCTATGGTGGCATCATAAGGTAGTCTTTTCTGGATTTTCAGACCATGACTTAACCGAGTTCATGCAGGCAGAAAAGACAAGGGGCCCCAGACAGACTGGTAAGCAGAGATCCTGTGTGGTGAAACAGGGCTTGGAAGGTACATTGTGCTTTGTGGCCTGGCCATGCTACAGTTCCGAATTTATACAAGAGCATAAAATTCAAAGGCAAACAAGCAGCAATTTGACAGATACTGGAAGATAATCACCGCATACTGTAAGCTATATATAGAGTTACACATTCACCCTACTCCCAGGAGGGAAAAATGGAAAGTTGTTTTCTTTTTTTAAGAGACAAGAAAAGTATACGTTCTTTTGATTAGTTTTCTCCTGTTCTGTCACTATGCAAAATGAAATTTAGGTCCGAAGGGCAGTAGGCAGTAACAAATATGCAGTTTCCATCTGGAGTAGTATATGAATAGTTACTTGGAAAAGTTTCCAAGATGGAAATGACAAATGTCTTCAGTAAAGCCAGATAATGAGAAACGTTAAAGAAACAGTGTAGGATTTTTAAAAAATGCTTGTTAAGGTACATGTCTAATTATATTTTTAGTTGTCAGTTTCTGCCCAAATTCTTGAAATCTTTCATGAAAATAAATTAAAGCCATCATTCATAACAGAAAATTTAAGAACAATGGCTTTAATTTTTCAACAGATGAGGTGCATAGTTTTTAACAATAATTTATAATCAAGAATACATTGTTACACATTACTTTCCTCATAACTTGTGAGATTATTTTTCGCTTTATAATTGTAGCAAAGAGTCTACATACCCTGTTTTGTTTGTTCATGCATTTAGAACAGGTAAGTCTAATTACTATAATTTCTTGCAGGCTTGTAAACCCACTCCACATCACAGAGAGCCAGTGAGTGTTTTACCAGCATATCAAAAACACACCTGGTGACCATTCGTTCACATACAGAGCTGTAATTCAGTGGTAGAGCAGGATTGTGTGAGTAAGGAACTAACACTTGGAAGGGAAAAATAATTTTTGGGCAAGTGGCTGAGAAGAATAACTAAAGAGGGTGGGAGCTTGGCTACCTGCCTTGTCTCTGAGCTTACAGACAAACTCATAGTTCTTGACCTGAAACTCATGGGGTCAAGCATGTTTCACAAGGCTGCATTCAGGCTTCACGAAGGTGACCCATTTCAGATGATTTATCTATACTGTGACACCCCACTGTGCCTGGGGCAGCAGCCTGTAACCAACCATAGCAGCATGTCTCCGGTTTCATGTGTGAGCGTGATACCAAGGAGGACAAGGTCTGAAATTAGCTTCACAGATCAGGTCAGGTTTTTCTTCCAAACAAATTCTGAAGATTAGGTTTTGAGAGTTGGCTTGGGGATGATGGGTGAAAGATTGTGAATCTGCACTTACATTTTTGAGACTGTGAGTGGTGTCTTCTTCCAGAGGAGAATGCCTTCTCAAGCTGTTGGTGGGGATTCCTCCCAGAGTGCTCTGCACCCCAGTTTCCCCTTGGCCCTACACACAGAGTTTGGGCAAGAGACAGCCAAGGAGGATGCCACCACCCTCAGGATGCCCCCGGGAGAGGTGGGTTTGGCCGTCAGTCTCACACACAGGTCCTCGTTAGGAAAGCTCCCAGAAACATTTCATAATTACTGGTGGGTTCAGTGAGTAATGGTGAGTACGCGAGCGTCCAGGTAATTATCCTGGAAAATCTTTCCCTTTATAATTCACCTTTATTTAACTTACATGTGTCATCTGTCTAAGCAGTTATGGGTAATCTGATGATGGATAGGAAAAAAACCCACATTTTGTTTCTTGTGAATTTAAATGGATGAGTTTTCTCTGCTATTTATCCTTCTATATTCTCTGAACTCCCATTCCAAGCTAAATGAAATGAAAGTATGGGGAAATTCTGAAGAGCCTTATTTTGGGTATGGAGAGAACTCACAAGTTGTCAAGACACATAGCAAATATTGTCAAAGTAAAGTAAGATAATTTTTTTGGCTGTGAAACAATCTTTGGATTTGAATTGACAAAACTATTAGTTTAGGAAGTGAAAATGTCATCATTCTGTTTGTCCCCATTGCCACCGAGGGAGGCAGGGAGAGTGAAGGTGAATCTCTGCTGGGAGGAATTAGGGGTGTATCTGTACCCTAGAGTCATTCTGTAGAAATGTAAGGTGAGCCATGCTTATCATTTAAAATGCTTTAGCATTCATGTTTTTAAAAGAACAAGTTATTTTAATAACATATTTCTCTTAAACTAGTTCTCTTAAAACAGTAACATTCTTATATGTATTATAAAAGTTAAGGAAATATTTTCCTTCTTTTTTCATACAAAGGCTTTGGAATCTGGTATCTATTTCACACTTAGAAAACATCTTGATTTGTATTAGCTATATCTCAGGTGCCTGGGATCCATGGAGAGTTATTGGCTACTGCATGGAAGCACAGGAAATGTGAAAGTTTAGAAACTAAAGCAGGTGCCCAAATCCTCAGAGGTTTGTTTTTCTAGAAAAACAACGGTGTCTACTTTCGCTTTCCTTTTGCATTGATTCTACGAATCTAAACAGAAGTAAATGCCATCATAGTAAAAATAATTTTCATTTCTGGTGCTCCTAGTGAATGAATGAAGTATACTCTGTTCATCCTGAGAATTGCATGTCATTTCCTTGGCTAAGGAGAAGTCACAGTTTAAATCTAAAATTAAGGAAATAGTGCAATCAGAAAGTTTCACTTTTCACCTATGTTTCTGAGAAGATGTTTGTAGGACCCCCACATATCCTGTTGACTTGGTCCCTGAGCTTCCATGGGAGCAACTTAAACTGCCCCAGGGAGACCAGTGGGTGAACGTGGGTAGTGAACATCCAACTACTGAAATAACTCAGAAATAAAAATCAGGCTTCTTATTAGGCTTCTTCCTCTCTGAAACCAGAGGATTTAGACTTTATAATGTTTTTCAGTAATAGAAAAATCTGTAGATCTTTTACTGTTTATTTTAATATGTTTGTAAGAAATGTATTACCATTTATTAATATACACCACTAATAATTAATACAAAATGAATAATTTGATACTAGTGAATTAAGTTATTCATTAAACAAATGAATTAATTCTGCAGAAGCAACACACATAGCGATTATGTGGATAGGCTTTGGAACAAGACAAACTAGAGTGAGGGTCACAAAGCCATTAACTATCTGTAAAATAAATAATACTAAAAGAAACTGATCTAGAAAAATTGTTAGCAAGATTAAATAGAGTGCTGCTAGCTGGACATGGTGGCACATGCCTGTAATCACAGCATTCAGGAAGCTGAGGCAGGAGGATCACTGTCAAAGTTTGAGGCCAGCCAAAAAAGTGAATTAAAGCCCAGCTTGACTATACTGAGATTCTGTCACAAAAAACAAGCACAAAACAAAAAATAATATGCTGCTTTCTGAGGCTGGCATGGACTGTTAGGTTCATATATTTTTATTACCTGTTTGTTACATAAAAACAGTGTCAAACACTGTGTCAGTTAAAAGTTAAACATCTCCTTTGAGATAAGTCTGCCTGCAACTGTACGACTCCTAAGAGTTAAGGGAAATTTTCAAAGACTCTCCCATCGCACAGATTTCAGTCTCCACCTCTATCTCTCAGCCATAAAGTGAGTTAGACCCAGAGCCAGGAGCAGGAAGTAGTAAACAGATGGGAAATGCAGCGGTTTCCAAGAGCAAAGGCCAGCATCGCTCTGCAAGGAGCTCTGGCTTCAGGCCAATATTGGGCAGGTGAGCTAAAAAGCCCACATTCTCACTGAAGAAATCTATGGGCTTTCCCTGGGTGAAGCTGAAGGAATCAAGCAAACACGAGTTCACAATCAGAGGTCACCGAACACACAAAGAAAGAAGTCATTGTGACAGAGAAAGTGGAAATAAACGGACTTAGACTCCAAAGGATTTCAGACTTTAAAATTATTAAAGGGTGCAAAATAAGTAAGTGTAAAATATTCCTGGAAATAAAGGATAGAATCATAGTCTAATGAAGAATCAAAATGAGAGGTAGATTTACAAAAGAACCTAACTAAACTTTTTCAAGTGAAAATGTAACTTCTGAAAACAAAACAAAGCAAAGCTATTTAACCTCAGGAGAGAGGTTAAATAGTAAATTAGCGGCAACTGCAAAGAGAACAGGTGAGTCTATGCATAGAAAATATGAGAAAAATATGAAAAGATATGGAGGCTGTAGTGATAAAGCATATGCGTAACCATGGACAACAGAATGGAGAAAAGATGACAGTTGAATAGATAAATGGGTTTCTAATAAAAGACATACATGTACAGAAATTTTATGAAGCATATAGATAAAAATAAAACTACACCTAGAAAGACAACAGTAAAGCTTCCAAATATCATAATCAGGGGAATATCTTAGAATCAACCACAGAAAAAAGGCAGATCACCCAAAGAGACTGACAAACACAGAAGACTTCCCAATACACAAAAGCCAAAAACTATGGAATAACAACACCAACAGCAGCGTGAAAACCCAGAAATTTCAAGAATGAGAATGAAATAACAGCTATTTAGATGATCAAAAGCTGGGAAAATTGCTACCAACCACCCTTCACTAAAGATCTATTTAGATCCTTTCTAAGGGGTCTATTTTGAGGAGAAGAAAAATGGTTCCAGAAGTGGCTTAAGCTGCAACACATAAATCAGAAATACGAAATTTATAATGAAACTATGATGTCCAATTTTAGAATAAGGCATTTCAGGATTCTTGCACTGGGGAGAAGATTAAGATATTGAGTACACTTGGGTTGTTCACCCATGTTCAAGGTCACATAGAAAAAAATAGCCATAGCATATCTAACTTTCAAACCAGAAGAAAAAACTCACAGAGAATTCTAAAAAATACATTAAAACCTCATCCACTTTTTTGAAAGGCAAGAAAGAAGAGATCTAGCTGCTCCCCTGCTAGTCATCCTCCTAAGAGTTAAAGACACCATGGCACAGTGACACACGCATACACGTGTACATAGCAGCACAGCTCATAACAGCTGAGTCTTGGAAGTGGCCTGTGTGTTCAGCAACAGGTGAATGGATAAAGAAAATGCGTTATTTGTATACAATGACACAGTACTGCTCTGCCATAAAGAAAGATTAACTTGAGCCATTTGGAGGAAAATTGATGTACCTTGAGACCATAATCTTAAATGAAATAAATCCAGGCACATGAGTTTATATGTCACACTTTTTTTCTTATATGAGCAATGCAAAATATAAAGAACAAAATAAAAATAGATAAAAGGGAGATAGATGTCTTTAAATTTATGAGTTATTTAATTAGGTTCTTGGTAAGAAACTTAAAACGTCAATTTGTGAGGGTAAACTCCATTTGTGAGAGCCAAAACGGGTCTCATGTAGCCCTGGAGCCAAAGAACAGCTTTGATTTTTGTTAAAATCTGCAAGTCCACCGCCTTCTGATTGACCTTGCTTTGCTCTGAAATCTGGTATCTCTCTTTCTCTGTGTCAAAGATCTCACCCTCCTGGTGTCTGAGCTTCCGCAGCTGCTTCTTCTTGAAATAAGCGTCAGAGAGATGTTTGGGGATTTTCACATTGCTAATATCAATTTTTGTGGAGGTGGCAATGACAAATTTCTGGTGTGTTCCAAGCAGAGAAATATGATTAAGTTTAGGGAAGCCCAGTCCCAAGGAACCAGCCACTGGGCAGCTGCTTTAGGAGAACCACTCTTGCCTCTGTGGTGTCCAGTGGGGATGATCAAGCTGGCCCAGGCTCTGACGTTGCCTTGCAGTGTCTTCACATGCTGACGGAAGGGCTTTTTATAGTGGTTCAGCAGCTTTTAGGGCACACCTTCAGTAGTGTAGTAGCTAGGCGTTTTTCGAAGTTTAACCACCTGGGTACCACTGTTCTTGTCACCATCAACTGGCTTTGTGATAGTAGTGAGAACCTTCTCAACTTTGCATTTAGCCACTTGTACTCTCTTGTAAAAAACCTTTCTGGAATACATAGCAGGTGGGGAGTACCTACCAATTCCTCTCACCAGGACAGGGTTTCGGCTGCAGAGGGGCTGCCCCTTCTTGGACTTTTTAGCCTTCACATTAGCCTTTTACCAGTGCCAGTGGCATCAGCCTTCTGGGCTTCGGGTTCTTCTCTTTAGCATCTGGCTTCTCAAATTTTTTCACCCGCCATCTTGCATGATGCGAAAGAGAACTAAGTTCCAGGAGATCTTTTGAAAAAGGGAAGGAGACCAAGAGATGGATGGGGAAAGAGATGAAAAAAGAATCAAGACATGTTGTATACATATACCAACTTCTCACAATGAATGTAATCAGTATGTACTGCTAACATGTATTAATAAAAATTTAAAAAGAAAGGAGGCATAAAAAAGAAAATGTAGAACTAATAAAATAAAGTCATATAAACAAGTCTAAATATAACAATGAACATCTTACAAGTTAAAAGCAAAGTAAACCAGAGAAAAGAGGAAGATTATCATGTTGCAGAGAAAAAAATACCAATATGTACTATTTATGAGACACATGTAAAGCACTCCAAAAAGGTCACAGTAAGAAGGCAGAAAAATACTAATTTAAAATAAAATTATGCTAGTTAACTTTGTGAATTTAAAAACCTCACCAAATCCTTGTCATAATTATTTTCATTTTCATGAATACCATACATTTGTACCAAACTTCCATATTTTTGTAATATTATATTAACATGTTTAACACATTTCTGCTTTTTTCTGTTAAATTTATAATTTAATCATTTACTATTTTAGATAGTTTGCATAGCATCTAGCTTGTGTGTTAAATGTTTGTCCTTTTTACAATTTAATTTCCTGTGCAAACATTCCAGTGGTGAATTTTATAGGTTTATTACCAACTGTGAAGATTTAGTTTATTTGTCTTGAACTTTCAGTCATTAAACTTCAGAGTCCATTTCTCGTGGGAAAATTATAGATTTAGGAGTCCCCACATTCACCTTCTGCATGCCACTCAGATTTGGTAGATTATAGACAAATTCTTTCCTTCAAGCCAAGGTTTTCTCCTCCTTCAGCCTTCCTTTCCAGCTTGCTGAAGATGGTTGTCTCTTATTCCTCTCCAGCTCTATTTGAAGAGGGTAAAAGGAAACTGCTACTGGTCAGCCAGGAGTCAGAGTTGGGTTCAGCACCCTTGTTCAAAGCCTTGCAATAGACTAGTGGTGACAGCATTCGAAATGCCCAGAAGTACAAAAAGATACCACCAAGGGAAGCACCAGTGACATTGACATAGGACATACCATGTGTCCAGTATCATTTAACCGATTGTCTCCAGACAGGATTTAAAGAGGTCCTCCAAAGAGGTTGTTCACTCATTGTCCCAGAAAAGCATTTTGAGATGACAGTGAGAGGCATAGGCAGATTTATTAGGCAAAATCGAAAGGTACACAGAAAAAAATTTGGAAACTTGGTCTGGGAGGGGAGGTATTAATGTGACCTTGGGATGTCCTCAAGACAGATAATCTAGGATGCTTATTCTTCGACATACGGCCTGGGATGCTTATTTCTTTGAGTTACTTGTCAATTGCCAAGTATCTCTTTCTTTAACGTAGGTTGTGGGCTAAAGCAAAAACTGGCTTTATCAACTGGGCTAAAATGCAAATAGTTTATACCTGTTTGAAGTTCCAAAATATGGTACCCAATTCATAATGCTGTTTCTCTGAGGGTGGAAGTCTGGAATTTATGAATTTATAGTATTGAAAGAAAAACACAGGCCAAGTTTATGGACTTATTGTATCTTTAAGACTTTTAGAGATTTCAGAATGAGGAGCCTGGCTGAATGAAAAAAGCATCATAACCTTGGGCAACTTTGATGGTGTCTTGGAGCTGAAGATTTTTTCTAAATTATGTTTTGCTTTCTACCTATCTTTATTACTGCTCTCCTACTTCAAGGTGACATACAGCAGTGCTGAATCACGAATTCTTGAAATCCTTGAATACCTGCTCAATCCTTCTCTTTCTCCCCTTTCCCTTCTTTGTTTCCAAAGAAATCAGAACCCAGGCATTTGCCTATGTGCAAAAGCTGTTGGGCAACAATCCTTCCATTCATCCACCTCCCTTCTGGGTCAAGAGGGCACAGGACAGTATAGCTACCAAAACAAAGGTGTGTTAACTTGGGGGGCAGGAGGCCAAAAGAAGAAAAAAATCCAAATAAACAAACCCCAGGGTCAATGCTAATGAGCAGAAATCTGGCTTGTAAGTAAGATTCTCTAAGGCTGAGAGGAACTTTATAAAATTAGATAATGCATCAATGGTGGCATCAGGGGAAGGCTACATAATAGTGATACTACAGTTAGTGCCATCCATGCAAATTACTTGTGTATATAATTACAGATTTATGCAAAAGAATGAATCAGATGAACTCCTTTATCTCGGAGTTTGAACCTTTGTTTTCCTCCTGGGACTTGGATGAAGTCGGTGTCTCAGTGATTCATCTGCTTCTGCCCATTGGATCAACATGCCGAAATCAAATGAGGCAGCTAATGAGAATTTAAATATCAACATTCTGTTAGACTCGAGAAAGAAGCCCAAAAATGTTTAGTTTGCATTACATTTCAACAAATTTGTGTCATTCTGAGTTTGTTTAATTTTGAATTGTGGAAGTTTTGCATACATTTAAATTCTATGAGGGGCTTTGTGCCGATCTGGTTTTCATATTGTTTTTCAGAAGGATAAGTATCAATCTGTTCAGTCTGATCATTGAAATCTGCAGTCTATGCAACAAAAAACAATAGACGCTTCAATTGCAAACATTCAATCATTAAATTAATCCTTTGGGCTGATGTTAAATATTGAGTAGTTTTATCTGGAATAAGTAAGAATTGGATGCCAAACCAAACCACAAGCCAACAAAAGGCTCAGACTGCCAGTTGGTTGGTTGGTTTGCACCGCAGTCACTCTTGCATCCTGACAAATGGCACATACTGAGGACAGAGGTTGGTCAGGTCCAGAGCTGTGGTGCTCAGCCATGCAATGCAGCGTGTCTAAGTAGGTTGCCCTGTGTCTTCCTCCACTGACAATAGTGAGAATTATGTCTACAGTGGGAACAAAATAAAGTGTGTGACATGACGTTAAATATTAGCACATATAGAACAGCCTACAGCCCATGCTGAGTATTGATTCATGTAAGAGTCCTTCAAAACTGGCTCTTTATGTAGTAAATGGTACCTGCCACACTCTTAAATATCACCACCATCCATCTAATGTTACCCAGATTGAAGGTAACTCTTCCCTCATTTGCTTGCATCACACTGTCTAAACTGCTCCCCATTGTCAAATTAATGTCCCTTTTATAATGTTGTTGTCATGCCATAACCAGTGAAACAACCTACAGTGGGGCGTAATTGCCTGCCGAGTCAGGTTCACACTCCTCCGCCTATGTTTTAATTGGCCTACGTTTGAATCTCCTTTCTTCTTTGTCCTTCTCTTTCTTTTGTTCCTTCCTTTTGTTATTGAACTGCAATATACATACATAAAATGCACCTAGCACAGGTGTTCAACAGTGTAATGAATTTCCACAAACTGGACACGGCCAGGTACCACACAGATCTAGAGAAAGGTGACTACCACTCCAGAAACTCCGTTGCTCCTTTCTAGCTCTTACTTGCTCATTCTAACAAAAACTCCTAATCTGGATTCTAAGAGCAGAAATTTGGTGAGGCTTAACTGTTACTAAGCTTCTCTTATGTGCGAGCATCAGGAACAAAGGCACTAGCTTGAGGGATGAGAGGACACCTTGGGCCCTCCAAACCGGGCTATGGCAGGAAGTCTCCTTGGAACCCACACAACTGATGCATCCCAGTGTCCTGAGATATTATCTGTGCGACCAGAATGGACTGAAGAACTGCCAGCTGGAGGTGTCAGGGGGTCAGAGGGTGGCAGTTGGAGGGGGAGGCATTAGTAGTATTTGACGGTGACAATGAAATGAAGCTAATATTCTATGCAATTTCACCTCCATCCCAGTTTCCCCAGTCTGCTCCTTAGGAATTTCACAGCTTCCTGCCCAGTGGTGTTTGGACAAAGGGCACATATATCCCATGGAGTTCAATCTTGTAGTCTCCAGCTACTACTCAGGGCCTTTTGGCTCTGATGTGGAATACCTCAGGCCAAGGGAGGACTTGCAATGTTGCTACGTCTTAAGCCACATTCTGCCTGTGCTCTAGGGGCAAACACAAAACCATATATTCAATCTATGGTTCTTCTAGCAGTAATTAGATGTATGCTATTGGTTGATGCCTTATTATAAAGCTGAGATTTTCTTAAGCATTTATATTAAGAAAATAATATAAAAAGGGCAAATGAATTCTTGAAGAAAATTCAGAGTGGATTACTCATAACTTCACCCCAATCTACAGATGCTCTGCTTTCATTTTTGCATACTATCTCCTAGATTATGTTCACATTCTCACTAATTTATACACTACTACAATTGTACTGTTCATATAAGGAGAGGAATTTTAAGTGGCCTTTTGTCTATACTACTCTTTGCAAATGGATAATTTTCATACGGAATCATAAAGTCTTGCCTTCCTTTTCTGCCCGATGTCACCTTAGTGATCTGTTCTAATTCTATTCATTCAGCGAGCAGCAGAGCTTAACTGAAATAAATGAGAAAGATGCCAGTGCATGAGGAAACTGCATTCTCACTCCTTCCCAGTCAGTTATGATTTAAATAAACATAGAGAAATCACTATGAGAAACTCTAGGACTCAAATACTGGAATGCCTGTCCTGTCCACCATATAGGATAGGTTATTAACTCAGTACCTATTTTGAGCATCTTCCACATTTTCATAAGGCTCCTTGCTAGAGACCATGGGAAGCTGACAGAGCTGGCAGCTCTGGCTATGGGAGGCACTGGCCGTCTGTCCTGCAGGTGCTGGGGGTGTGAGAATGTGTGGGCTGCTCCCACTCAGGAGGAGGCCAAAGTCAGGCCTCGGGTTCTGTATGGTTCCTGCTCCTGTCTCCCTCATGCTGGAACTTTCTGAAAGCAGGATCTGATGATCCTCTGGCCCCTCAGTTGACCCCATTCATCTGAACTCTGGAGCTAAGACCCTCTCCGGCCTATTCCCTAAGGTTTCTCTCCTCCCTTCATTCCTACCACTCGCATCTCTCTTGCCCCTCTCACTCTCTGCTTCTTTCTTGAATGGGGATCAGTGGGCCATGAAACTGCAGCCCCAACCCTTGGTGATACAAGACATATTTACTCTTCCTGGAGGAGAAGTATGAGAGCCTTAAAAATACAGGGATCTCATTTCACTTTATTCTATATCAGCTTCCCTCAGGGATGCAGAGGAAAAAATGTTCCACAAGGAGGGAAAACTTTTTGTTTTAAAACTTTCCACTTCCAATTCTGTATCTCATTCCACTTAACATAACTCCCAGAGCAGGAGTGGTTGCTTCTGGCTGAAAGGATCTTTCAGGGTTTTGCAGAAAGAGTAGTCTTTGTGTGAGGCAATAAAGACAGATGCCAATCAATGGGATAGAATGAGTGTCAGGGTGTCTCACATGGAGGAGGAGTAAGGACCCACGTTCAAAAGTGGGAATATCTGGAATATGTTGAGACCAGATGGAAGCAGGAAGAAGTTTACGGAGGGTGTCCAGGAAAGAGCTGCAACCCCGGGCGACAGAGCAAGATTGAGATCCCTCATCACCGGTGTCCATCCATCCCTGAGAAGCCTTCTGGTTCAATCCCTTGATGTCCATCCCCCTTTGCCCATTACCATGAAGATCCCAGGGTTCCTATCACCCACAGTCACCTGAGCCTCTATTCCCACATTGCTTTGTGTACCTCGATTTGACCAAAGCTCCTTCCATTCCCATCTACAAATTTCCCATGTCACAACTGCTCTTTGCTCCACTTTCTTCACATCCATCCCAGAAACACTTTCTGAAGACACCACATTCAACCCCCACAGAGTATTTAGTATTCTCCTTTCTCATAGCCAGAGCCTCAGAGGGAAGTTACATGTTTCTCTCTGTCACCTCCAGATCACTGTTCCCATTTCCCTGCAAAAAGTTTGCCCTTTGAGGCCCACATGACTTATATATGTGTCCTTTGTTACTGTCCCCATCACTCCTTTCTTTCACTGATGACTTTAGTTCCTGGTTCTTGATCTTTCTCTGTGCCCAGAGTCCATTCATCACTCTTTGTCACTTTGACATATCCAAGAAAGGCCATTTTATTTCTCTGGAATTTCTGTTTCTTTATATACTTATTTCATATGATGATTTCTTTCTGTCTACTTGAGTTACCCACCCCGGTGGTTGCAACCTGGAGCATTTGTTAGCTCTAAAATCCTACATGCTAACATCATGGGCTTGAACCACCTGATATCCTCTAAACACAGGTACCTGGGGTCCTTCCATTTCATCCTGACCTCCGTTCATTGATCTTCTTACTTTTGCATTATCAATACCCTTACAAATGTCTCCCTTCCTGACTCAGTTTGATTCTACAGTCCACCATTCTAGTCACTTTTTGCAAGTGGCCATAGACCCCTTTAACTGCCATACTTTCATGAATAAATTCAGTTTTCTTCCCCTTTCTACACCTGAGTGCAATTACAGAAAGCTGTATTACTTCTTTCATTCTAAATCCATGATTTCAGACTTTAACTGTGCTCCTGATTGCTTCTTCGATTTCCCTTGTAAACTGTTTCCAAGTCTCCTGCAGAATCAGTCTCTCCCTGGCTATCAGGTTATCAGATCAGCCCTGGAACATATTCGTGGCCTAGGATCTCCCTCTCCCAGCCCCCTCAAGTTACCACTCATTGGAAGACTTTCTTCAAAAGACTGTCTCTCTCTCTCTCTCTCTCTCTCTCTCTATATATATATATATATATATATATATATATATATATATATATCTGTGCTTATGTTTCATTCTCTTCTGATAAAATTGTATTTCTCAGCTCAATATACTACACATTGTCAAATATAATGGTCACTTTTCTACTCAGTGACTGTGGTAAGCTGAATATTGTCACCATAAAGATGTCCATGTCATAGTTTCAGAACCTCTGAAAATGTTACCTTGCATGGCTCACTTTGCAAACAGGCCCTGCCAAGGGACTTCACAGGTGCTACTCCCTCTGCCTAGAACATCCTGTCCTTGCTCCACCTTGACACTTTTTGAGGGATGTACCCTCTGATTGCTAGTGAGTTGGTCTTCCCCTCCAATCTGTCACTGTGCCTGTTGCTTTCTTTCATGGCTCTTATCACAACATACATGTGTTCACTGGTTTGTTTTTTAATTGTATTGCTGTCTCCTTCACTCACTGAATTGAAAGCCTTACAAGACCTGAGAACATAACTCTCTTATTCATTAACATTGACCCAGCTCTTAGTTAGCCCAAGGCCTATCATAGATGCTCAGTGAATATTAGTTGAGAGTTACTGAGGGGAAGAGAGACAGGGGAGTCCTGCGGCAAGATGTTATTAGAGGAGCATAAAGCTTAAAAGCCAGAGCCCAGTCTGTGAGGAGTACTGTCATATTGAGGACTGCAGACTTAAGGGAAATAGAGAAACAAGAAATATTTTGGGCAAAACACATGGAAGTGAGAGAGGGAGGAAAGAAAGAAGCAGGAAAGAAGGAAACCCATTTTTATAGGCAAACATCCCTTCCAAGCAGCACTGTAAGACAGACTGAATTGAAAGGAAATTTGAGGCAAAGCTGTAGGGAGATAAAGGATCTCTGTGTTCTCTGAGAAGGAAAACTGACGGCACAAACGCATGGCTATATTTACACATGGCAATTACTTTTTCATTAAGAATAGCAATGCTTGATTTGATCAAACAGTTCAGCCTTAGGTTTTTTGTGACCAAATCCTCAGAATTTTTAAAGGAATGCCCAAGATTATCTCAGAATGGGTTTATGCTTACAGCTATAAAGCATTTATAGTTTGTGGTTTGGGGCCTAATGAAACCTGAAAGCATCTTTCCACAGTAATAAAGAAAAGCCTTCCATATTCCGCTGGCTATTTTTAAACACAAATAGCCTCCCCGTCCTTCCAAATCAGATGTCTTTAAAGTTAGTGAGAAGGCCATGTGGGTGACAGCCCTGCCGTTCTGAGGTCCAGATCCTCCAAATTATCTGGATTGAAATAGTGCCTGGAAAAAGTGATTGAAGAAGTGATGAGTTTTAAAAACTTCAAAAATAGCCATATGGGTTTTAAAGATGTGTTTAAAAATAAGCAAATGGAAACTAATTCTACCCAAAGCCCCAGGGAGGGGGAGTGAAAGAATAGAACCTCAGCTCAGCTATTCGTTTAATCATTAGGATGTAAGGCATTATATTAATCCACGTGCAGTTTGAGCACAAGAGTGACTTATCTTGAAGAAACTGTAGTGAAAAGGAAGGAAACAAAATAATTCTAGTAGAAGAAACTTCACGGATTGATGCCACTAGATATTTACAGAGTGACCAAGTGATTTTATGCTGCTATAAAAATGTGTCGAGGACACTCATCTGTCATGTATGAGGCACGCTCAAGAAACACAATGAATGTTTAATTTTTTTGTTTATTACAGTAAAAGACACATTACCATTAAACCCCCTCAAGACACCCCCGCAAAGGTACTTATCCCATTTTGTGCCTTGAATGCACTTTCTGAAGCAGTCTTGGAAGTCCTCTTTCCTGAGTCTTTAGTTCTGTTGAGGTGGCTACTTCAGTGTCTGAAATTGACTAAAAATTTTGACCTTCCATGATCATTTTGACTTTGGGGAAGAGCCAGAAGTTGAGTGGCACCAAATCTAGTGTACCAAGTCAGTGAGGACGTACCGTAATGTTTTTAGGAGGCTTCCATCCCGTCGGATGGCACATAGCAACAGCTCTGATGAATAGATGTACAACAAATATTTTTTATCACAACTTATAAAGTCACTCAGGAAACAGGACTTTCACAACTGCTTCAGAAAGTGGCAAAAATGGTGGGATAAGTGTGTTCAAAGGCAGGGGAAGTATTTCTGAGAGGGTTTAGTGGCAATGTGCCTTTTACTGTAATATATTCTTAATTTCAAATTCACTGTGTGTTTTGACCAGGGCTCATACTTAAACTTCTTGGATAAAGACTGAAGAATGGAGAGCTGAGGGTATAGCTCAGTGGTAAAGTGCTTGTTGAGCATGTGAAAGCCCTGTACTCAAGCCCAGCACTGCAAAAACAAACAAACAAACAAACAAACAAATCACGTTGGGAGACTGCAGAATGGGAGACCCCATGTAGTACCCAGACCTGGAGAGGAGGCAATCTCATAATGTCAGAGCCTTACCTCTCAATGCCTTCTAACCCTAAGCTTGCTCTATTACTTCCTCATCTTGTGCTAAAATGGTAGTGTGTCTACTGGTGTAGATGTTAGATGTATTAGAGTAGACGAGGGGGCAGATTTCCACTTGGCTTCTTTTCCGAGTTTCTCCGTGAAGGGGAAAAAGCAGTGGCAGGTGCACCAAGAAGCTTGGGAGGGGTGTACTTAGCAAGCATAGGAGCAATCGGGAAGTGTTGTGAAGCCATGGTGTCCTCCAAAAGCACAGACAGGGAGTGAGCTTAGGCCCCTTACTGTTGCAGTATTTCCTAATGTATAAAGCAAGAAAATGGAAAACCTTTAGCAGTGGGATTGCAAGAGAATGGGGCTCGGAAGAAAGTCCTGAGGCCAAAGGTCTTGAAAACACAGGGCAGAATACATTCCCTGCTTGAAGTTTACAGTTTATGGAAACCCTCATGTGGCTCTGAGAAGTCCTGCAGTAAAGAAACAGACTTAACTGTATATCTCTTCATTTTCAGAACTCACTTGATCAAAGAAACTTTTAAAAATATGTTTATTAAAATTTCACCGAACACAGTAGGGAAAACATTCTTCTAGGGTGCAAAAGCTCCCTTATAAAGTAAACACCTTTCAGTACCCAGCTCTTGCCACTGCCTGCCTCAAACTTTGTTTCATTCCACTGAGCCAAACTACCCGGGGCTTGTCTCTGCCCATTCTGCTCTTCCTGGAGTCTGCAGGCCTCAGCCTGCCCTGTGAACCACAGATCTCATGGTTTCTTTGCTTGGTTTTGCCTAGGCAAAACACCAGAGCTCTCTCGCCACCTCTTTCACTGCTTAATTTCTATTTATCCTTTAAGATCTGGTTAGTCAGAATCACCCAAGAAGACATGTTTGCCTGAGATGTTTTGTAAGTTTGAGTGCAGCCATATATTGAGAAAAACAATTCACTTGCACATAGCAATATCCTTCTTATGAATTGCTTCCTTTTATATTATCTCCTTTAGTTCTTGCTTCATTTCAATGCAATGTAAATCAGACACCACTGTGATCACCATTTGATAGATGAGATGGTAAGGATCAAAAAGCCCAAGTGACTTGTCTAAGATCACCCTATCCAGAAAGGCCAAGGCAGGGAGCTCTCTGCCGAGCCCAGGCTTGCCAATTCCAAGGGAATGTCACTCATTAGAAATTGTCTCTTCTTGTTTTGTTTTGTTTTTTGTTTTTGAAAAAGGTCTCATTATGCAGTGCAGGCTAGTCTTGAACTCGCTTATATAGCACAGACTGGGCTCACACTCAGCAATCCTCCTGTCCCTGTGACTCATATTATGGTATAATTTGTGTTTGAAGGTCCCCTCAAAGCCCCAAAGCCTAATGTGGCCATGAGAGTCAGGACTTTTAGAGGGTGGCTGAAGGTAGAGTTTGTGATTGGTTCATTGTCTAGTGCTAGAACTGGGGGTGTGAGTGCTGTATCTGCCCTAGGGCAGGTATACTGCATACAATATAAAGAAGGAAAAGGAGCTTGCTCCGCCTCTTTTGCTCTTGTTGCTTTGGCTGTCTTCAGCTGCCATGAACTATTGGTCCTCTGCCATGCCACCGTGCCTTGGAGCCAACTGATTATAGACTGAAACCCTTACAAATGGTGAGCTAAAAGCTTAACTCTAGGCATCAGATATTTTGTACTGGCAATGAGAAAAGTTAGAAATGGAAAACTCCAAACATTTCAGGAACAGCTTTTTTAAAAATTTATTTAAAGACAAAAAAAAAACAGGAAAAAGGTAGAAATATTACAGAATTTCAAGAAAAGATTAAACAGTAAGAAATCACTAGTTGATAAATTACATATTGTTCTTTTAGAAATAGTTATTCAAGTTACAGAATTAAAGCACACAAAGTGTACACTCAAGCAGTGAGAGTGCAAACAGATCTGTTCAACAATCCAACAAGAACCTAGAAATAGGGTCATCAATCCCGCACACCTAAACATACTTGCAGCTCTCTTTTATGGCGCTTCCTATTTCCTCTTTTTTTACAATAGCAATTATACATTTTTAAAATTTTATTTAAAGAGAAGAAAAAAAACAGAAAAAAAGGGTAGCAACAATACAGAATTCTAAAAGAAAGAAAGAAAAAGGAGAATGAGAAAAAGCCCCACTAAAAAATCAGTAATTTATGAATTATGTACTGTCATCCTGGATGTAGTTGAGGAACAGCTTTTAAAACAAACACCATGAATGCTCTCCCCTCCAATCTCTTCCTCAGACACTATCACCCGTAGCCCCTTGTGTGGGTCTCTGACCCAGAGGCCAGAGTATCTAAGGTGAAGAGAGCTCATTGATACCCCATGCACACAATCTCTTCAGCTGCTGTTCTTCCCAATTTTCTGCTTGGCTGAATTATTTTAAAAGAGTGTTCACTGGGTTTTTTCCTATTGCTAAATGCAAAACAAACAAAAAAGTACACTCACACCCACACATATTATGATATTTGTTTTAGATGCAAGTATTTGTCATGATGATGAGTTGGAAAGAGTGAAGCTAGTTTTCTTAATGTGTTTTAACATCATTTGCTGTATTTCTGATGTTGAAAAAGACTACGGGAAAATCCCCTTGCTACTACTGTAAATAGTCCAAGAAACCTGAGCTGATATAGGACTTTTTAGTTGCCCACTTCTTGACTTTTAAGTTCTCCTGAAATGCTGGGGACTGCTGAGGCTTGATCCTGGCCTGCTGAGGTCTATTCTCTCCTCCTGCAACACCCCCCACCACCCATCTCAGGTGCTGCTGGGCCCACAGTCTGTCTACATGCAAGCAACCTGAGAGAGCCACATACATTGAGATCTCAGGAGTGTTGTAGGTTTTCTCCTCCCAATCTATATTGGTGAACTTCCTGCATCTGTAACAAATATCTGAAATAATCAATTTACAAAGAGAAAAGAGTTATTTTGGCTTACAGTTTTGGAGGTTCCACTCAGTGATTGGCTTATGGCCTGTGGCAACATATCATGGCAAGAACATGACAGCAAAACCACTCATCTCATGGCCAGGAAGTGAGAGAGACAAAGAGGCAGGGACAGGGCCCCATCATCACTCTCAGGGGCACAGCCCACTGGCCTGAGCACCTCTCGCCAGGGGACACCTCTTGACACCACTTCCCAACAGCACTACTGGCTGGACACCAGGACTGTAACACATGGGCCTTTGGCAGACATTCCAGACCCAAACTCTAACACTGAGGAACCCGTGTTTTAAAGGAGACACTACCCTCATCTCAAAACCAGGGCTCAACCAAAAGAAATGGCAGTAGAAGGGTAAAACTCATAGTTCTATGGCACCTTGATGGACATAACTTTGAGGCCAAAGAGACCTTCCTGGTATCTTTCAAGTTGTATCTGATAGAAGGACCATTTTCTCTCCCATCTATAAAGCCATCCTGATTCCAGAGAAAGATAGGTGATGCTAAACTGAAAAAGATAACCTCAGGCATTTTCTGTCATTTAGACAGTTGTACAAACTTAGTGAAAAGCATCGCATTTTCAAACAGTTGTACTTTTGAAGTGTTGTTTTCTGCCCTCTACCCCTTGCTCTTATTTGACATGGCTTTTAAAGAAAAATGAGGTAAGAGTTCCTTCTGAAAGACAGGTAACATGCATGATAAGCACACATGCTCACAGCCTGCCCACATCCCATCAAGGCTCTCAAAACTGCTTGATCTGCCAGACACAGACGAATGAGACCCACATGCCCATCTCTGTCTGCACCTGCCACTCAATGTGACCTTGTCCTTGCGTGGCTCAAAGCTCCATACCAACTTCACTCTTTAACCAGTAAAAAAATGATAAAGTGTACCTCAGGTCAGCATTTTGGTTTGTGTCCCAAAGGACCCACAGCTTGAACTTGGCAGAAAACAGCATGGAAGCGAGACCAACCTGGACTCAAATATGCCCTTCCTCTTACTAGGACCAGTGCTCAACCAGTTAGCCTCAGAGTCTGTCAGTGTATCTGACACAGGTAACTAGTGCATCCTGTAGGAACTGCTGAAATGCTGTTGTCTGTGACACCCGGCACAAGGTGACCTTGTAGCCATCTGGAGTCCTCTTGCTTCTGTCTAGCATAGTAGGGGGAAGCAGCTTTTTCCAGAGACTCAAGAAAATTTTGTTGGACTGCAGGACTGAATTGCATGTACTAATGACCACCTTTGGGAGACTCAACAACACCACCTGTGTCAGTCAGCTTTTTGTTACTGTAACAAACTTGCATTAAATCAACTTATAATGGAAAAAAGGTTTGTTGTGGCTCACAGGTGTTTTGAAGTTCTGTTGCTTTTGAGCTTGTGATGAGGCAGCACATTATGATGGGGAGCACATGGTGGGGCAAAGCTTCTCGCCTCATGGTAGCCAAGAACTAAAAGAGAGCAGGAAGAACAGGGTCTCAAATGCCCTTCAAGGGCATACCCTAGCATACTTCCTTC
Source organism: Hydrochoerus hydrochaeris (assembly GCA_004027455.1). Lineage (NCBI taxonomy): Eukaryota > Metazoa > Chordata > Mammalia > Rodentia > Hydrochaeridae > Hydrochoerus > Hydrochoerus hydrochaeris. Next base: position 108,385 of record PVLA01001446.1, on the reverse strand, counting down.
AGCTCGGCCTCCTCCTAAGGGTGCCGCAGGCTGGGAGCCAAGCTTTCAAGACATGGGCCTTTGGAGAACACTCCAAGATGAGTTAAGGATTACTGAGTTACCCTCACAGCATTCCTGCAGAGCTATATTGGAGGGTAGTCTCACTGGGGTAAATAAGTGCTTGACATGTTTAGTAACTGTTTTTATTAAAACCTGATAAACCTTCCTTCACTTCTTTTAAACACTGCTTCTTAAAAGGAGACTATTTTCAAGAAGATTAATGGTAGTTTGACTTTCTCTGTAATTTTATTTAAATTACGTTTAAAAAATACATTCACTGTATTTTTATCACACCTGCTACATGTATTCATTGCTGTACAAAAGCATAAGATATCTGAAGAGGTTAAATGGCAAATCTAGTTGATCAACAAGTACTTTTCCCCTTTCCCTTTCACTTGTAAAAGGGTTCTAAATTCGTTTCCACTTTCAGCTGTGTTCACCAAAAACAACACATTTCTCATTCTTTATTTTAAAAGAGAGAGGATGAACCAAATAATGAAATTATATAATCTGGGGATGAAATTATTTATAATTTGTATAAACATTTAAAGTATAAATAAACTATAGGATAAATGAACTAACCTTTCATCTATCAAAAATTATAAAATATTGATTCATTCATTTAAAATGTGATACAATACAGAAAAAAGCAACAATAAATCTCACTGTAATCAAGTTGAAGTCAGGAATATGAAGACTGGCTTAATTTATTCTTTAATTTCTCAAAATCACTTATTTTGCACTTCCATTCGCTCTATTTAACATTCATGTAATAGCACACTTATTGGGGGATGCATCTGTGATTACAAATAAAAATGTTTATCCACTAGCCCTTAAACAGCATTTAAACTAAAATGTCAAAGTTAAACTTCTGATTTTAGTGAAGAAAAAATTTTAACATTAAAAAAATAATAAGCACTGCTTCATTACATAGGTTAGTACATCAGATCTCACTTTCCAGGTACACGAGTGAATTCGTCATATGTTGGTAGTGTTTCTGTGAGTTTTGTTGTCTACTAGATATAAAAAAGCCAAAATACAGTTCTCTTATGAGTTTTAATTGAGCCAAATGTTTTACTCGTGGGTTAAAGAGTTGACACATCATTTGGATGGCTTTCGAGACTAACTGGAGTTACGGGAAAAGAAAATGTTTTTCCTCTGTCTTTCTTACTTTCACCAGAAGGAATGATATGTGATTGGCATCAAAATGAATGCTATTGGCAGAAGGTTCTAGACAAGGGAGTGGCAGAGTGGCTGGCAGGGATCTTATAGAGGTGGAGGGGTTTGGACAGGATGCGGAAGGCAGAACGTTTGGTTGGAGAGGGAGGGTGAAGGAGGAAGAGTTCCAGCAAGGGACTGAGTGCAGGCTTATGCGGTGGGTCTGAGAAGGGCAGCATTGCCTGCGGCAGAATCTCACAGGAGAACAGAACAGTGGGATAAAGAATGAAGATGGTAGAGAAGGTCCAGGCAACCACTGGCTACAAAGTTGATCCTTATCCTGGAGACACTGGTGATGGCTGGGAATAGGCGTGATGGATCAGGGTCTTGGTGATTGATGTAGCAGCAGTTATGCAATGGGTGGATCAGCAGGGGTAAGCAGCAGAGGACTCCAGGTGGTGAGAGAAGGAGACAGGCATGGCTCAGAGAAGCTCTGGAACAGAGCAGCAGAGCATGGCTAGGCACTGGAAAAAAGGGAGCTCACCTGTCATCTTTGCCTCTTGTTAGTGACCTTAGGCAAAGTGCTTCTTCTCTGGGGCCTCTGTTTCTTCATCCTGACAACCTGCTGAGAATGACATTGAATAGCATATAGGAAGAGCTTGGCTGGGGGCAGTGCTAGATAAAACTGCAGCCATTACTGAGGTGGACAGAGAGGGGCCATCATCTCCTTTGACCACTCATGAACTGTGTTCCTTGAAGCCATTTCCTGCTCATCTAACCAAGTTGCTGTGAAGGCAGCTTCCAAGAAACTCACAATGTGGAGGTGACCCCATGGAGGGACAGCTGGAGCCAGGAGAGGTTGCGTGAAGACGGCCAAGCCTGGCAGCTCAGAGGACACACACCTTATATCTCCATATGCACTCGAATGCTGGCCTCTTCAGCAACCCACTACCTCTTCTGTAAAGAGGGGCCACCTCTGCCTGGCTGCAAGGACGTAGTCCCTAACTTAGCATGAAGGGCTTCAGAAGCCACAAATGGGAGGAACTGGCCATCTGCTCATGACACAGAACAGAGCACTTAAACTCTCTGCAGCCCAGGGCTCTTGCCTGCTCCAGCACTTTTTCCATTCATTTCCAAAGCTGTCTGCTGTGTGATCAGATGCCAGGGTGGGTGCATATCAACTGAAAATACAAAGACTCGCTCAGAACATGCCAGTATTCTGTGTGCATGGGGTGGGGTGGGGGGGCAGGGAAGGAAATAGAAACAGGATGGAAATGAAAGACTCTCAGATTAGAATGTTTCCCAAGCTTTCCCAGCTGGTTCTTCTGTAAATAACCACCAGAAGGAGTCGTCTCCTATGACATGAGCTGGGCTTGCTTTTGGGGGAGAGATTTTAAAAAAAAATGGTCACAAGGAAGTCAGTTTAGAAAGAATATGAGGTTGAGAAGTTGAGGGTATGACGTGTAAGAGAGAGAAAGTTGGCTTCTGAATGCACTCATTGGGAAGCAGCGTGGCCTCTTGGAAAGAACAGATGTCAGAGCTTAAAAGACCTGGCGCTGCCCCCATTTAATTCCTGTGTCGCTCTGGGCAAATAGTGTGTATCAGACAGACTGATAGTTACCATGTTCTCAGGATAAGAAGAGATGTATGTGAAATGTTGAAAGCCTCACCTACAAGATGATGGATGGCGTTAGGAGGTGGGCATTGGGGAGTGATTAGATTATGGGGTCTACTCACCATGGATTAGGTCTTTCATCATGGGAAACCTCTTGTCTTTCTACCATATAAGGCTAGAACAAGAGGTCTGCTGTAATCTGCTGGCGCCTTGATTTTGGACTTCCCAGCCTCAGGAGATGTGAGAAATAAATATTTTTAGTCACTTAATCTATGTTACTTTGACCCAAGTGGACTAACACAGTAGTTATTGTTGTCACCGTTATATTATCTCAAACTCTCAGCACTCTGTGATTTTTCTTATAGTAGTAAAATAAACTTAGCTTCAATACAGAAGGCATATTTGAGACCAGGAGAGAAAATACATGCTGGGGCAGTATGAAGCCTGTCCGGTTGGGCATGAGAGGGAGTGGTCGGGGCTTACTCTTGGCTTTGCAAACTCCAGGTCACTCCTCGCCATCTGAGCGCCTGTTCGTGCCCTGGATGCCCCTTCTCTTCCTTCACTTCTTCAAACCTCTCCCTCCACTCAGGTTTCAGTTCCACCAATCTGTCCTCAAGTCCCATGCCACAGCTCCACCTCTGCTTTACCTTCATCTAGGGATGGAGGACGAGAGGAGGGAAAGGTGGGGAAGGGAAAAGCACTAAGGTGCTATATGTACCAACTCCCCACAATGAACATGTTTCTTCTATTTTGCAAACATGTACTAATAAAAAATAAAAATAAAGGAAAGCAGTTTTATAGCTGGGCATGTTAGTATATACCTCTAATCCCAGGACGTGGGAGGCCGAGACAGGAGGATGCTGAGTTCCAGTTCAGCCTGGACAATTTATTGACTTAGCAATAACCTGTCTCCAAATAAATTTTTTTAAAAAATGAGCTGGGGACATAGCATAGTGTGAAAACCCTGCTCTCAAACTCCAGTGCCAAGAAAAAAAAATGCAACCATTTTCTAAACACCATCCTTATAACAGAAGAAAGCTGTAGTTTCTTTTTTTTAAAGAGCATAAAACTAAAGAAAATAAAATAGAATAATACAAACCAATGTAAGTGATACAAGACTTCAAAACAATATGAAATCAATAATGGTTACCATAATGCCTCTTGTTGCCTTAAAAATAGCTGCAGATACCTTTGAGCATAGTGAACATCAAACAGAACAGAACAGAATAGAAACAATAAAAACAAAACAATGAATGCAATAAAGGACTTCAAAACAAGATAATAGTAAATCCAAAATGGCTACCATAATATGTCTTACTATCTTTGAAATAGCTGCTCATACCATTACAATAACAAAGTCAAATAAAACTTTGCTTTGAGAGTTGTAGCTATTACTTCCATTTCATCTTCTCCAACCCTGAGTGCCCAACCTGTCGCAACCAAACTGGGCCCAGTGGCTTCAGAGGGACCTCAGTGCAACTTCCGGCAGTGAGAGAATGGGCAGGAGTGAGGACCTGGAATGTGACTCCGACTCAATGAAACATTTCCAAAATTCTTGGGATTTCCTGGGACTTAGCCCTCTAAGACTTGTTCTCCAAAACAACCACATGTTGAGGAGAATTTATTTCCTTCAATTTGAGCAACATGTCCTGATAAGATACCATTTTCACACTACTTTGAATCAAGGAAACTCTTAGAAATGTTAGGGGAATCTACTTAGAGAAGATAAAGTTCCCAGACAGGCAGGGGGTGTGGGGAGCCTTTCTAGGTACCTGAATCAGAGCTAGAAGGACAGGCAGGATGGACACACTGGCAGTGGAGAGGAGTGGAAAGAGCCAGCCTTGAATGCCAACATCAACCACGGACCTCTCTGTGTAGCTTAAAGCAAGTTACTCTGTCTCTCTCCTTCTACGGAGGAGAAGAGTGTGTTGCCTGCTTCCTACGGCTCTCACAAGGTGGGGATGAGAGAAGAGAATGCTCTGATGCAGGTCCAGAGTGCCCATGCTTCTCCACTCTAGATTCTAGAATGTTCTTCATCCCTCTGGAAATTGTGAGAAGACATCATGAGCTGAAGTGGATTACACTTTATATTATCTGTTTTATGCACTAACTTGTTTGACTAATGAAGTTGTGGTAGAAAACCAGAAAGTAAACTTGGAAATCTTTCAGAGTGAGAAACCTTGAGTTTTTCTTTTTCTTTTGGTACCAGGGAATCAAACTCAGGACCTCACGCTTGCCAGGCAGTCACTATGCCACTGAGCTATATCCCCTACTCCAGAACTTTGAGTCTTAAGAGAAATCAGACAATGATTTAGTTAAGAATGATTATTAGTATAATAGTTATACAATACTATCACAATGTAAAGTTGTATTTACAAAGTGCTGCTACACAGATTATACCCCTTGATTATACCCAAAACAATTAGGTAAGGTAAGAAGAGTAGAGATTTATTTAGCGTATTTATAGGTAAGTGACTAAGGTTCAGAAAACATCTGTGAGTCACATTTAATAAGGAGTTTGCTCCAATATCCAAGTCCAAGTCTTCTGATTTCACATCTGTTGCTAACATTCCCACCTTCCAGCTAATTCCTCAGCTTTCAGATGTTTGCCCTTCACACAAAGCATAAAAATATACATATACTCACTGCAGAGGGAAAATAATATATATATATATATTATATATATATATATATATATATATATATATATTTGAAAACTACAGTGAATATGCAGTTTTTAAAAATTTATTACAGTAAAAGACACATCATTAACTTCCTCAGAATATTTCTCCTTGCTTTGAAGACACTTTTCCCATCGTTCTTACTACTTTCTGAAGCAGCTCTGGAAGTCCTCTTTTGTGACTATCATTAGTTGTGCTATTGTGGCTTCGATGATGTCCTGAATCAGTTCAAAATGCTTACTTTTCATGGTCATTTTGACTTAGGGTAAAACCAGAAGTCACACAATTCCAAACCCAGTGAACACAGTGGATGAAGATTCAGCATAGTATTTTTATGGCACTCAACAGCAACATTTACCACAGACAGTCTCAAAAGAAGATTTCCAGAACTTCTTCCAAAAGTGGCAGGAACAGTGGCATAAATGTCTTCTAACTAAAGTGGAATATTCTGAGGCATATTAATGGCAATTATTGTGTATTATTGTCACAATTTTTGAAAATTTATTCTCTGTGTATTTTGATCACACCTCGCATGCATTTTTCATGAGTGTTTCATAAAACAACTCCTGCTGTTCTGCTGAGCCTCAAAAATGTGTGAGAATGAATTCTAAGATTAGCTAATACTTATTGAGAACCTATATCGTGCCAACAGCCGTGAGATGTTACAGAAGCTTTTTACATATACCTCCACTTAAACCTCATGATTACCCTGTAAAGTAGGTATTGCTTTCTAATCTTAGGGAAAACTAATTCTTAGAAAGGTTAAGTAACTTGGCCACAGTCACACAGCCACCCAGTGTTAGTAGAACTCAGCACTGTCTGTTAATGAATTGCTTGGTTTTAGTCACCATGCTATTTACATTATAGTAGTAACCCATGTTCTCCGGCACTTACCCCTACTTCTCATAAAAACCCTAACCCTCTCATGTCTCCTAGTTTCTAAAGGTGTCTCAAAGAGGTATCATACAGGCATCCTCTATGTCAGCTCTCCTGTCCACATTCTAGTGTTACCCACCTCTGGTTCGTACTTCTCCTATTCCAGCCCACACAATCTGGAAATGGACTCTTTGGCAATAATCATTCCTATGATAAGCCCACAAATAAAAGAAAAAAAAGAGAAAAGGGTGCTGGATACATCAGTACCACCACCTTGGTGTCTTCGGTACTTTCTTTTATTTGGAAGCTGAACAACTGAACTTCAGTCAGAAAGAGACAAAGGAGTTGAAGAGAAACTTCTCCCGTGAGATAGCTTTTTAGTACCCTGGTCTATCTGAACCTGTTGTCCTCAAAAGATAAAGAAACAGATTCAAAGATTTCAAACAGATTCAAAGGATATTTTCAGGCAAACCATCCCACAGCACCCACCCTTAACAAAAATAGCAACCAATAGACTGGGCCTGTACCTTTCATCTGTAGAATGAATCATTGTCTTTCAACTTGTGGATGGGTCAACAATTTTTTTTCCTGCAAACCAAGCCCAGACTTTCTATAAATTCACAAATTTAGCAAATTTTTGGCCCCAAACCACAAAAATATCCTGACCTCCCAAATAGAGTACCCCCTTCATGAGTGGACCAGCACTATATCTTTGAGTGTATACTTTCAAAATTCTGCCTAATAAATTCCTTTATGGCTCTTTGTTAAAAAAAAATAGGCAGAGAAGATAAGATGGCTGATGAGTGAGCAACAAAATACAAAGCCTCCTGGGAGAAACAACTCATTTGCCAGAATAAAACACCCTGGAGAGACCCAGATAGAGGGAGATGGATCCTCTTAACACAGGAAGAAAATAAAGGTAAAAAAGCTCATCAAATTCTTCGGGACTACAACTGAAACAGCTAAAAATTATGGGACACAGTGTTTTCATTCACAACAACCCACCAAGTTTGCAAAGGACTGAATCTGTGCCAGCTGGCAGAGCTGCCCAAACTCATTCCCACTGCCACTCACAGGAAACACAGCAGTGCTGAAGTCGGGAGTTGGTGAGCCCAGTGTAGAGTGGAACCCGTGAAGGGACCTTCATTAATCCATAGTCAGTGCTGGGAATGGGACCCCTCCCATGGGAAGGGGGAGACTAAATGGATGACATGTTGGAGCCTGAACTGGGACCCACAGTGACCAGTTGATTGCTCCCTCCCCAGAGCAGATTCGTGGGATTTTCTAGGACTGGGCTGCATCCCTGGCTGGGACCCAATGAGCTGTCCCAAATCGATTCCCTGTGCCTAGCAAGTACTAACCGGGTGAAGGCACCTGAAGTTTGGCTGGCCCGGTGGGGAGGGGCAGGCAAACACAGCTGCTGCTTACACCTCAGTGACAAGAGCAAGCAGAAGAGGGCAGAGTTCCCTTGCCAGCATGCTTAGGAGGAAACGTGGCCAACAGGGAAGGGGGCTGGGACCTGCACTGTAACTCGTGTGGAGGAAGCCAGGGCCATGACAAGAGAGAGAGGCAGGAGGATCCCAGAACCCTGAGAGCCCTGATCCAGGAGAAGGAAAAACAAGGGAGACTGAGGGCGGCAAACACACAACATCAGACATGGCTTCAATGGACATTAAGAGATATCTTCAGGACCTTGTAGATGAGCTCAAATCTGAAATATTAAATCAGGTAAAGCAGGATATGAGTAGAGTAATAAAAGAAATGCTCTCAGGAAGCATCTCTCAGGATGATACAGATGGAAGAAGGGAGGAACACAAAAAAAAAGGAGAGAAACATTCGATAAAGAATATAAAGAAAATATAGAATACATGAAGCAGATTCAAAGAGACTACCAGGAAATTAAAAGCTCCATTGAAAGCTGGCAAAACTCCTTAAAAGAAACTAAGGATAGACTATCAAAACTTGAAGACAAGTTTGCAATGTGTGATCATGAAAGGAAAGATCTCTTAAAAACAACAAAGAAACAGGCAGTAACAATACAAAGGCTAGAAGATGACAAGAGAATTTACAATTTAAAAATAAGAAAAGTGAATGAAGAAGCAGGGATACATAAAGGGGAATTACAAAGGCTATTCATGGAAATAATTAAGGAAAACTTCCCAAGGATGGGAAAAGAAAATGACATTTGGTTGTGTGAGGCATACAGAACTCCAGCCACCTACAACCAAAACAGATCTACACCCAGACATATAATAACCAAGAGACCAGAAATTCAATATAAAAACAGAATATTAAAAGCCATCAGAGAAAAGAAACAGATTACCTGTAAAGGTAAGCCCATCAGAATCACAGCTGACTTCTCGACACATATCATCAGATCAAGAAGATGTTGGGGCGAAGTGTTCCTAGCCCTGAAAGAAAATAACCTCCAGCCCAGATTGATGTACCCTGCAAAACTGTCACTAGAAGTTGATGGAGAAACAAGATGCTTCTAAGACAAAGAGGAACTGGGGGAGTTTGTGACCACCAATCCAACACTACAGAGAATACTGAAGGACATTCTAGAGAGAGAGAAAAAAAATACCAGGATTTTAGGAACAGTGGCAGAAAGACCTCAGTGTGTGAGGCAGGCAGTAGAATGAAGGAGAAAACTAGGCAAACAAAGGCAGAAAAATAGCATAGCAGAAATGAGGCAGAGAAGGATAACTATTGTTAATAGTGCACCAGGATTTAAAACCCACATTACTCATACTACTCTGCTTAGATGTATTATATTCTGTTCCAGTCATTCTACCTGTACTAGATTTGAGGGCACAGACAGTAATCCCGAAAATAACAGGATATAGAATGGTAATTATTCTTAATTTCCTATTAACTTAATCTAAAGTTCTGTAAAACCTACACTATTTTACCATGACTGATCGTAATTGAATCTGGTTTGTTGGATCACTCTTTTGTATTGATAGATTTTATTCAAAGCTGTTATGATTGATAGTATCAAGTCTGAGAGTATAGGCAACTGCATTTAAGATGACAAGATCCACTAGAATATCCACTATGGTTTGATTATTACCTGCCTTTGAAGTTTTACAGTCTACAATGTTTTATTTTTACCAATATTGTTATTTACTGCTTTACTCAATTATACTGCTATATTCAATTATGCCTGATGACATAGACATTCTGTTGAAGATAATAAGAAACAACACAGTAATCATTGTAGATCACCTTGTACTGTGGTTTTATATAACTTTTTGGTTTCATGTTTTTATAGGAATTTGTTTTGTTTTGTCTTGCTAAGTTTTGTTTTTCCCTCTAATACAGAAAGGATAGAAATACATGCAGAGATTCATGCATGCATAGCTGTTTACACTCTCACTGTTTGACTATCTACTTTGTATGCTTTAATTTTGTAACTTGAACAACTATTTCTAAGAGGACAATATGTAATTTATTAACTAGTGATTTCTTATTGTTTATCTTTTTTTGGAATGCTGTATTATCTCTAACCTTTACACGCTTTGGTTTCTCTTTAAATAAAAAAAAATCACAGAATAAGAGAAAAAAAATAGGCATCAGGCAATTAGCTCACTTCTCTGGGCTCCTTGACAGTAATACTGGAGTCAGAGCACGGTGCCTGTTGCCTGGAATGTGCTACCTCAGCACCTGGTGCAATGTTTGGCACCTCTAGAAGCTGAAACAAAATGATTCATTCTCACCCAAATCCTTGTTCTATTTGAAAACACAGCCCTTCACATTTTTTGGCAGTGCACTTATCAACAAACTACTATTTGTTGAGCAATTACAATGTAAGGGCAAGTTCTTTTATAGGATGATGCAAAGATTGCATTAAAAAGATGTGACCTTTACATAAAGAAGACATGATATCACTTACATAGTGATGAAAATGACTATGATCTATCAACATGCAATTAAGCTTGGACATAATTTTGTTTTACCATGTTTTCTCCTGTGTTTGTTATGATTGTTTTAGTGGCTTCCCTTAGCCTATGAGGGCTAGGGTATAACCTTGAATGAAAAAATATGTGAAAAGATTTACAAAAGGAAAACTGACTTAGGACCACAGTCAACCATACTGAGCATGTCCAAAGGCTGGGTTGGCCCATTGTGGCAGCCAGGGCCACCTTGGATGGCTCCAGTTACTGCCTGGGATCCAGAATGGTGAGGAGGCAGGGAGAGAGAAATAGCTCGGGCTCCACACGATGTGCACCAAGGGGAAGGAACTTTCTGGACCGTGTGATAGTAGTGTCTCAGAGGACAAGGTCCTTGTTCTCTTTTAGCCAAGGTATTTCAAATTGATAAAGACAAGAGCTTCCTCACCCCTGCCTTCTGTCCTCCTCCAGAGTAAGGTCAACACTAAGTTCTTCATCCACCATGAGAGGCCCTGAGCCCATGGAAACCCTCTGAATGTGAGTTACTCAACTGAGTATGCAGGTGAGTTCCTTCTGGCTTCCCCCTCTTGTGCTTCTCTTCCCCTATAGTTTTTAATGACCTGTTATACTGTGCTAGAAAGAAATGGTCCCCATTTTTAAAAGCAAAGGAATGCTTTTGTTCTCTCAAGCAAAAAAAGCTATTTTTTAAAAGCTCTGCAGCCTAATGCATTAATCTGTATGTATTTTTATGTCTTCCATTTCTCTTCTTTCTTTTTCATCTGTATGATTTCTTTTTTGGTGATGCCAAGGGTCTTAGTCTGTTTTGTACTGCTATAGCAAACTACTACAGACATTTATAAAGAATGGAGATTTGTTTCTCACAATTCTGGAGGGTGAAGTCCAAGGCCAAGTCACCAGCACTGGGCAGGGTCTTGCTGCATGCACACAGGGAGGAAGGCAGAAAGACAAACTATTGAAGGTGGCATGAAGCCTCCTTCAGAAGAGTCCTGATCCCATTTATAAGGGAGAAACCTTTCCGGTCACTGTCCAAAGACCCCGCCTCTTAAGACCACTCACTACATTGGCACCACCTGTGTTTTGAAGGGGACCTGTTCAAACCACAGGCCCAAGGACAACATTTTATCCTGGGACTGGAGGACTCTTCCTGGAGGACTCCTGAACAACCATGGTCTTCAAAGTGGAGCTCCATAAAAACATTAAAATAGTTTAAAATGGTTATACTTTTTATTAGCGAGGTCTTCAAAGTAGGGAAAATAACATGGAGTAGATTAAAATTCATTTCAAATTGTACTGGAGGCTTCATTTCTAAAGGACATAGTGTCTCACAGGTCAGACACCAAGTCATTGATAGAGTTAATACAAAACGAGGGTTGCACGAGTAGTACTTTCCTTGCAAGAATGAGGAAAGATGTAGTTAAGGCAAAGTAATTCTATCTAGAACCTCTCAGGTGAGAGTGGCCAAACCTTCACTGCCCCTTTCCCATCCTCTCTTACAGATGCTTCTCCGTCCAGCTGTGTGCTTCTGTGATTCTGCGAAGTGAGCAAAGTACAGTCCCAAGCCCACACCAGTCCCAGGAGCCCTCCCTGGAGACACCCCAGGGTGTGGAAGGTGTGTTGCTCACCTCCCCTGGCTGTCTGGGGAACCATGGGGCTGAGTCACGTCTGCCCACAGCTGCTGTTCCTTGTATCCCTGGGCACTGAGGTCTGAAACTCGACCCTGCCAGGGACCAGCCCTACTCCCTTGGAGGAAATGGCTAAGCAGCCTAGGCAACAGCAGCTGAAAACTTCCTTCCTCTTCATCCAGCTGCAGGCCCCCCCTGCCCGAGCTCTCCCCGCCCAGTCTCCAGCCGCTGCAGCCTCCAAGGCAGTCCCAGAGGGCCCGGAGGAGGGACACATTTTCCCAAGTGCTGGGACAGGCTTCTTGGCAGGCTGGGACTTCGGGAGCACACAGGGCTTAGCTGCTCCCTCTTGGAGCCTGCTGCATGAAGAGGAGCCAGCAGCTCTCCGTTGCTCTTCACTGAAGGAGAAGAAGGGAGAGGAAAAATCCCAGCACCAGCACCGGAATGTAAAAAGGGGTGGTGCCTACAGATCCCCACACGGTGGGCATCGCCTGGCCCCTGCCTCAAGGAAACTTGGACTGTCATGTGGGCTCCCTAAGCCAGCTCCTGTCATGAGCCATGGAAGCAGCACTCCCTCCATGGGCTGGAAGCACTGGCCAGTGCTCTCTGGCCCCCAGGACCTGTGGAGCATGGATCCCCTGTCTAGGAATGGCATGGGATGCCCAAGGGCACAGGCCACCCTGGCCCCTGCTGCTGACAGGAGCTACAGGGCCATGCAGAGAGGAGGAGCAGCACCCTTTCAGAGACTCCCAGAGAGCTATGGAGAGGAACCAGGTACCACAGTAAGTGCGACAAGGGCGCAACTCTACAGGTACTGCCCGGCCACTCAGATCAGCTGGAGCTGCCCAGCCCCACCAGCCGCTCTGCCACTGCAGGTAAGAACTCCAGTGGGCCTGAGTCATCAGACTCCAGCCACTCACTCAGCATGGAGGATGCAGGTGGCGCAGACACGCACTGCAGCTGCCAGCTCTGATCCCAGCTCTCCCCTCTGCTGGGATGGCAGAGGTGCCTGCCACGCAATCTTCCACAGCGTGCGTATCTCTTTTCTCTGTGCTCTGCCATGTTTCCGGCCACCTGCAGCATTTTATTTGCAATGAATAACTATTTCCCAGGATTTTTGCCAAAGGACAGAGAGGAAAAGTTGAATAAAGAAGGGCAGACTTTATAGGGGAAGGCAAGAGTGAAGAGTAAGGCAGATGTTTGGGGGGTCCCTGTGATGGGCCAGCCATACACTTAGTGTCTTCTCACATCCCTTTAATGTTCATCACCACTAAGAAGCCCCCAATTTCAGATGAGGAAATCAAGATGTATGTGACCAACCAAAAATCCTCCCCCTCCTTCCAAAAAGATAAAAACAAAAGGCAAAACTTGTTTTCCAGGGTAGACTCTAGGACAACAAGGGAGGCTTTAGTAAGTTTTGGTGTTTCTGGAACTGAAGCACAACCTTGGAATACTGGACCTCTGTCCTTGACCACTCAATTGCCCAGGACCCTCGTCCATCTCTGTTTCCACCTATCACCAAGTGAACAGGCATTTCCAGATGTGAGAGCCGATTCCCATCAGGAAGGGAAAATAGCCCTCTGTGTTCTCCAGGGCCTCTTCCACCTCTCAGGGTCTCTGCTTCTGATCGCAGTTGTGCCTGAGCCTGTTAGCACCTTGTTCTCTGTGTCACTGAGCCATCCTCACCATCTAGCTCATGTGTATTACTGTCAAAATGGATGTATGAAATTGAAAATTATGCTCTCATATCCCATGTCCTGGCACTGTAGACGTCCTGCATGCTTTGTGTGGGGGTGAGTGATGACAGTGGGAGGAAGGGGTTGTACGTGCTGGGGTTGGTGGGGTGAGCCAGGAGGAGGTGTACGCGGAAGTTCAGCATGGGAAGTGGTTGTCAGGGAAGTCACAGGAGAACTGGGTGAAATTCACTTCAACAAAGGGCCCTCCCTGAGCTTGGAAGCAGTGCTGCTTCAACCAGATCCTGTGCCTGACTCCTACATGTGGATACACATCCTCCTTCTTTCTCTTTTTTATCTTTTGAGCAGAGGGCCTGCATAACCAGAGTTAAGAGTCAGGGAGAAAAAGCAGTCTGACTTTCCTCCAGAGGGCAGTTCTTAAAAGAAGAGAGCTAGCATACTTCCTTGAGAAATAGTTTACATTCCATCTTAGGTCTTGTATCTCTCATTTCCGACAGGGATTTAAGAGAAATGACATACTCATGTGTCAGAGTCCTGTCTCTGGGTTGGGGTCACACAGTAGTTGTTTTTTGATGCTGTTCTGATAGCATGAAAACCCATCATTCCTCACTTCCTCCAACCCCACCACTTCTTTTGGGATCTGGGCCAAAACCTCAGAGCTGCTACCATTTCTAGGGAAAGGTGCTTTGGGGATTGACCCAAGACTGTGGATCTCAGCCTTGCCAGCTTTATGGAGCCTCCCATGTAAATGCATACCCAAATATCTGTTCCACCTGAAGGTTACAGAATCCCTGGCTGACAAGCCAGAAGCCTCAAGTCCAAACCCTCATCTTGAACAAGCCACTAAAACTCTCAGGTTTCCCATCTTGAAAACCCTGGTCTTGCCACCTGCTTCGCAGCTGCTATGGATATCTGTGTACCAAAGTGTTGGACTAGTGATAAAGACCCTTAGTAGTTCTGTCTTGGAGAGAAGTGGAGGAGCAAGAGCAATAGAATGACAGGCAGGACTAAGAAAGCCTGGGAGTCAGAGGTTCAAGTATAGAGTGACTCCAGAGCCTGGGGAGGAAGTAGAGTTACAAAAGCTGACCCTTGACCTTGCCGGTCACATGTAATTCCTTCTTCACTGGGAAGAGATCACAGTTATGAAATTAACTCCTTCAGATGAACAAGTACTTTCAATGTTTTAAGGCTGTTGTTAACCTGAGAATCCTTGCTGTTGCTGGGTATTAAAAAAAGAGCAAAGCTAACAAATATAGTTTTTCCACCTGTCCATCCCTAAGCAGATTGAAATATCATGAAGAATTACACAGGGCTTTAATATTTGAAAATTTAACCATGTGAGTATCAACAGGCTGATTGAAACATTTTCTTATCAGATATGAATGTTGAGGCTTTGGTTACAGTGGGCCCTTGAGAACAATGTAATCAACTATATTTATTAAAGTGATGGGATACATGTAAGTGAATTCTATTCCCCCATATGTACCATAGGGTTGAGGTCCTTTTGTGAAGTTTCCCAACAGAAGAATTTGCATGTCACGAGTAAGCTTGCTTCTTTGCAGTGCTCCAAATCAGTAAATAATAAATGTTAAAACCTCATAGGCTCCAGAATGAAAGTTATTGACTCATGTCTGTCCCTGTATCATAAAAAGCAAGTGTAGCAAATCACTTAATTTCTAATTTACATGGTTGGGCATTAGTAGAAATAATGGTAATACTCTATGACCTAGAAGGCTTCTTTTGTACCATCTCCTCATATGAAAAACCTCTCAACTGTGGGAACACACCTTGCTACCTTCACCACAAGGAGGCAGATGTATGCTTTGGGATGTCAGCAACTCTTGGGAACTCAAGACTGCTGTTATGCCTTATGCCTAGATGTCCCTCCAAAGCCTTGTGTGATCATAGGTAAGGCTTTTTCAGATGTGGCTGGATCCACAATGTATGACACTGGGATTGATTCATGGTGCAATGCTAGAATCAAGGGAACTAAGATTAAAAGTGTGAGTTTCCCATCCTGAGTAGCCTGGATAAGATATAAGGGATATAAAGAGCTTTGGTTGTCGCTTGTTGCTTTATCACCTTCTACCTGCCATGAACTCTTTCTCCTTGGTGATGCCTGGTTTTCTGCCTTGGAGCCAGAAGATTATGGACTGAAACTTCTAAAGTTGTGAGCTAAATAAACTTTTCTCCTTTAATGTTGGGTGTCAAGCATTTTGTCTCAGCAGTGAGGAAAGTAACTAAGACAACAACGAAGCAGCAGCTCAGGGCTGGTGGTCAAGTGTTCATCTGGAGCCCGGCCCTCTCATCCTTGTCTTTCTAGCTGATGAGATTTTCTAGGAAGGTTACTCAACATTTTCTTGGGCCTAGTGGTTGATGCTGATCTTATTCCTCTAGGGATGAGGGTGGGAGAAAGACCCATGGGAAGAAAAGGTCCAGTGACCTGGCTTTGTGTAAACAACCACAACCAACTATCCAGAAGCAGTGGAGGCCTGGATTTGGAGGATGTGGAGCTGAGGGTGGTGCTGACTGAAGACTTGATGTTTCCGTTGGTTCTCTGGCCCTGTGAATCAGAAATGTCCCATCACTGGGGACCACAGCCTGTCCTAACCATCTCATGGACTTCGTGCTCTACTGCTCCTCACTGGGAAACCAAGGAACTGTCAACACTTGACTTGAAGGTTAAAGATACCAAAACAAAGATAACAGATACGCCTCAGGAGAGGAGCATGAGCCAACAAACAAAAACATAAAAACAAAGTAAAAGAAAAAACCCCAAACAAAACAAAACAAAAACTCTGCCTATCAGGAAATCTCCACATATTAAAAAACAAAACAAAACTTGGGTGCCCAGATTATATATTTTATGTCTTAAAATAGCAGTGACTTCTTTTTTTTTTTTGAGACAGATTCTCATTGTATAACCCAGGCTGGCTTTGAATTTACAATACTTCTGCTTCAGCCTCCTGAGTGCTAAAATAGCAGTGACTTTTGATAGAAAATTAGTAGAAAATACATTTTTGAAGTTTCCCCCAGCAATACCATTTTTACAAACCCCACAGCATTTTCACCAATAGCTTTAAATTTCACCCAAATTTCATCTTTCTGTTTTGGTCTTCCTTTTTCCCATTCTCTTTCACAATACATTCCCAAAATAAATCCCTTATTTTGATTTCTCTTCATCAACTTCTAGGAATACTGATAGTTTAGAAAACAGGGAGAATGAGCCAGACACATAGGGAGTCTGCAGTGGTTGTGTGGAAAGGGAGCCAGGAACATTATTCATTAATCTGATGAATGGAAATGCAGTGTAGGTCTATTTTCTAGGAGGTCCTATTTAGTGGACTAGGGGAAAAGAGGGGGTGTTAGTTCTTAAAATGAAACCAGTGTCTGAAATACAGATCTGTAAAGTGCATTACATTTTTGGTACAAAGTTTTTATTTAGGGTAGAGGTCATTGGTGCTGGTGTTCAAAAGATGGAAAAGGAGCTGGCATCTACCGACTAACTACCCAGCTTCTGCTGACTCCTCCAGCAAAACTTGTTCAGGGCATGTGCTCTTTGAGGTCTTTTCATTTCTGAGATTCTACTGTAACTGTAAATCTATGATCCAGAAAAGAAAGTAAGGCCGTTTAATGAAATGAAAGGATTGAAGTATTTACCTCAGCTTGCCTGTAGACAATCATTATTTTGTCAAATGACTTCAGTGGAGGAAATGCACATACAGCTTGGGCATGTGGGGGGGCCTTTCTTGGGGAGCACTGGGATTGCAATGGCACCAGGGCTTAGAGCTATGAAAGGGTCTTCTTTGAGTGGTAACAGCATAGGAATTGCAGGGCCAGTATTATAAGCTGTCTGCTCTCTGATATATCCTTTTCTCTGTCTCCTTTCTTTCCTTCCTTCTCTCCTTCATTCTTTTTCTTTGTTCTTTCTTTTTTTTCTTTTTTTCAGTACTGGAAATTGAACCCAGTGAACCCTGATTTATATCCCCAAACCTTTTTTTTTTATTATATTTTGAGACAGGGTCTCGATAAGTTAGTTACCCAAGCTGAGCTCAAACTTGTGATCATCCCACCTCAGCCTCCTGAGTAGCTGGCATTACACACACTGGGCTGATATTTCTTTTTCTGACAAGACTTTGGAATAAAATGCTTTTCTGCAAGTTGAACAGTGGCCCTTGGTCTACTGAACCCTAAGGAAATGAACATTTATTTTCTCTGCAGTAAAACTTCATTATTCAAGCCATCTTTGTCCTGTGACATGTTTAATAATAATTCTGCTCAAAAACAATAATCTAGATAATTTTGTCTTACTTTTACTCTTCTCTGGTAATTCAGAATCTTTTGTAAGAAATTAGAACAAAGAGAAAGGGTGCACAAATACTGTTATAGAAATGTTAACAGTAATATAGACAAATGTGCAGTGAAGCATCCATTTGAAAAGATCCTGGTATTTAGAAGACAATATTGATTAGATTGCAAGGTTTATCTTCAGTCCATTTTATGCTGCATTGGTTTTGACAAAGATGTCTTGATTTATTACTTGAATAAATAAAGCTGGAGATAGCAGAATGAGTTTCAATTCTTCCTCACTGTGTGCTTTGTCTCGGTGTTTCCATGACAACCTTCTCTCACTCCTCTCCTTACCCTTCCCTTCGACATTCATACACAGGAGTCCTGTGGATCCTGTAGAGGTGCTGCGCTCGAGGAATTGCATTCAGCTCAGCACTGCCGTCTACCAGTAAGAAGAAGAGGGCAGAGAGTTCATGGACACCTTTACAACTGTGTGTTTCTATGATTGATGTAGTAAAGCAATTGGATTAGAAGCCAGGTTCTAAGGGTCCTGTCTCTCTCTCTGACCCAGCATAACTGAGGGAGGGCAAGCCTCTGGGTCTTCAATACTTCTGTCACATGGAAAGATTGGGCTGTCTTGTTTCTTGGCTTACTATTCCATTGATTGTCCTTCCCATGCATTTGAGCCTGTTAGGAAAAGACAACCAAGTCATAGCTCTGGAAGGCGAATCTCTGAAAGTTCATCATACTGAGAAATGTCATTGTGCTGGCAAACTCCTTTATTAGTAAAATTAGATGTCTCTCCCATATCCAGAAGAGAAACAGAAGCTAAATGAGTTTTAAAATCATTATATCCATAGATACCCAATTTTCTAATCTTGAATGTTCAATTCAATTTTCTCTGAGAGATCTGGACACAAAGATTAAAATTGAATTTTTATTTTTCGTTTTTTTACATTAGTACGTTTGCACAGAATGAGGACAGTTCTCACCGAAAGTTGGCATCTAAATCCTTTTTACATCCTCTTCCTCTCACCTCCCTCCCTTTTCCCTAAAGTTGGATTTTGTAGACTGCATGTGTGAGGGTAGGGTCTCATTGAACCCAGTGACAGACATGCAAATGACCTGAGGACCAAGTGGGAGCAGGGATCCCAGTGTGTCAGATCCACCCCCACCCCGTTTTGCTGCCCTCCCCCTTCCTCCTTTGTGTTCTCTAAGTCCCTCTTTCTCTGCCACCTGCTTCTCTGCATGTGGCAGAGTACACAGCACAATTTCCCGGTTCAAATTTCTTCTCCTCAGAAGACAGTCCAGACTAGGACTGCAATCCCTGGGGCCTAATTCCTAAGGGAAGAGTCTCTGCAGTCCCACAAGTGGTGGAGGCGCAGTTCACATTTCTCTGTTAGGTGGGTCAGGGCCGGAGGTGGTTATGCCATGAGGGTTTTGTAAAGGGGCACTGCCTGGACACAGAAGCAGACTGGAGATGAGAGGAGAAGTAAGGACAAGCAGCCCCATAAGAGGCCTGAAACTCTTTCACAGATTCATCACTAAAAGTGAGTGGTTGGTATAAATGTCCTATCTCAGCCCTCTCAGATTTTAGGGACGCCAAATTATATGCTTTTGGGGAAGATTTTAAAAAGATCATCCACATCGCTGACCTAAGTACTGTAATCTTTTAGAATCAAATCATTAACTGATGTGGCTTATGAACAAATTTACTCCCACATTCTGTTGCTAGCTATGATATGGCTAAATGTTCCTCTTTTAAAGCTGGGTCTTCCTAGAGATCATCATAGGTTGTGATAACAGTTTTGTGGATATAAGTCCTTAAGTGCAAGTGAGTAGGTAGATTAGCACTGAGGAATCCACATGTGATCTCTTCAACTTTACAGCAATTCGATTGGACTCTTAATCCACTTTTCCCAAAGTCAAAACAAACAAACATGAAGGTAAAAATAGACCATATTCCTTGAACTTGGTTACAATGATTCCTTGAACTGACCCATATCAATGAAAACCAAAGATGAGCAAATGAAAGAACAATGAGTACACAGAGTTAATATTGCCAGGTTGTTGCAAGACTGCATTTTTTAGGAAGCTCATTTTTCTTCATTTAAAAGTAATCAACAGCTGTGACTCTCTTTTGGCTGCCCTTTGTGTTGTGCATATTTCCTGTGATTATATTTAGTAGTTTTAACTTTTTGGAATTTAACTTTCAATTTTCAGGGTGCATGCTTTTGTATTAACCTTTCAATTACCAGGACTGGCAGATTATAAGTGAAAAACCCGAGGGAATTATGAAAGCAGTTGCAATGTTTTGTCATTTGAAATTCTCATTTTGTGTGCAAGAAGCTTGGTTAATCTTCATTCAGCTCTCAATTTTTATGTATGGTGAAGAAGCAATTGGCAGGTCAATCAGCTTATTCTGGGCATAGGCAGAGAGGACTTGGGAGAGTTTATATATACTTAATCTTCCTTTAAAAGGCATCTTAGTATTCTATAACAATATCACAAATGATAAATTAAAATAATAGAGAAAGGTAAAAGCAATAAAGAAACAGGTCTAGGACAATGTACAAATAAGAGCTGAGTTCACAAAAAGGTAAAATTTTTTAAATTTTTTTTTTATTTAGAGAAAAAAGTGAAACAGAAAGAGAATAGAAATACAAAATTTCAAAAAAAAATAAAAATAAAAACAAAAACCAGTAAGAAATCACTAGTTGACAATTACATATTTTCCTCCTAGAGGTAGTTGTTCAAGTTACAAAAGTAAAGCATACAAAGTAGACATTTAAACAGTGAGACTGCAATCAGCTCTGTTCATCTAACCAACATAAAACTTAGTATTATTGTCATCACTTCTACACCCTCAAACATACATGCAGTTATATCCTTTAGAATACTTTCCTGTCCTCTCTTTTTTTACAATAACTACAATCAATTCTCGTAAACTGTTTAGAAGTTCTACACATGTATAAGTCTCTACATGCATACCTAGCCTTTCTGTATTAGAGGGAAAAACAAACCAAAACAAGTCAACAATATAAATTCCTAGAGAAATACGAAATGAGAAGGACATATAAAACCGCAATACTAGGTGATCTATGGTTGTCACCATGATGTCTCCTGTTATTTTCAATAAAATTGCCTATATTGTCAGGCATAGTACAATTAAACTTAGTGGTACATAGCACTATCAATAAAAATCAAACATTGGAGGCATTATAGGACTTCAAAGGCAGTTAATAATCAAACCAGAATGGGTATCCTATTGAATCCTGTCATCCCCAGAGTAGTTGCCCCTACTCTCAGACTTGACACCCTCAGGCATACCAGATTCAAATAAAATCAGTCAAGACAAAACAGTCATATAGCCAGTCTTCTCTGCCTCATCTCTGCTATGCTATTTTTCTGTCATTGTTGTTTATTTTTCTCCTTCATTCTACTGTCTCCCCCTTTCATTGAAGCCTTTCTGCCATTGTTCCTGGAATCCTGGTGATTTTCTTCTCTCTCTCTCTAGAATGTCCTTCAATATTCTTTGCAGGGTTGGATTGGTGGTCACAAACTCCCCCAGTTCCTCTTTTTTGTGTAAATATCTTGTCTCTCCATTAATCTTGAGAGACAGTTTTTCAGGGTACATCAATCTGGGTTGGAGGTTATTTTCTTTCAGGGCTTGGAATATTTTGCTCCACACTCTTCTTGATTTGATATTTTGCATCAAGAAGTCCACTGTGATTTTGATGAGTTTTCCTTTATAGGTAATCTGTTTCTTTTCTCTGACTGCTTTTAATATTCTGTTCTTGTGATGGATTTCTGGGATCCTGACTATTATATGTCTGGATGTAGATCCGTTTTGGTTGTAGCTGGCTGGAGTTCTGTATGCCTCATATATCTGAACATCATTTCCGTTTCCTATGCTTAGAAAGTTTTCCTTAATTATTTCTGTGAATAGCCTTTTTATTTCATTTGTATTTGTCCCTGCTTCTTCATTCACATTTTTTATTTTTAAGTTATAAATCCTCTTATTGTCTTCTAGCCTTTGTATTGTTACTTCCTGGTTCCTTGTTATTTTTAAGAGATCTTTCCTTTCACGATCATATATTGCAAACCTATCTGCAAGTTTTAAAAGTCTGTCTTTAGTTTCTTTTAAGAAGTTTTGCCAGCTTTCAATGGAGTTTTTAAATTCCTGATATTCTCTTTGGATCTGTTTCATGTATTCTAGATTTTGTTTGTATTCTTCACTAAAGGCTTCTCTCCTTTCTCTGGGTTCCTCCATTCTTCCATTTTCTTATTCTTGAGGAGTACCCAGTGTTTCTTTTATTAATCTTCTTATATCTTGCTTTACCTGAGTTAGAATTTCAGATTTAAATTCGTCAATGAGGTCACAGAAGTATTTATTTCCAATAAGGCCATGTCTGATACTGCATGTCCGCTGCCCTCAATCTCCTCTGTACTCACCCCTCTTGGGCCTATTTTCCTTGGATCAGTGGCTGAAGGCCTTTTGCTGTTTCTCTGTCTTGTCATGCTTCTGGTTTCCCTCAGACAGTTGAATGGTGGAGGTGTCTGGACCTTTAGGTACTGCCTTAAGTCCCTCTGCAGCTTACTGTCTAGGGCAGTGCTGCCCTCCCCTGTCTGCTGTTGATCTGTGAGGTGCACACAGGGGCTGCAGTGTGGGCTGGCCCCTCCCCTCTCAAACAGTGAGTGACTTCAGCACGTTAGACTGTGCCCTGTGGAAGTCATAGGTTCGGGACAGCCTCGTCCCTGGCTATTGGGTCCTGACCAGGGACATGGCCCAGCCCAAGCAGATCCCACAGATCCACTTTGGGCCAGGAGCCACTGACTGAAGCTGCCTCAACCGTTGAGTCAAGCCTGACTTGCCCAAATCTAATATGTCATCCTGCTGGTGATCTCGCTCGGGGAATCCAATTCCCAGGACTCACCAATGTCCATGTAGCTCTGCTTGCTGTCTCCACTCCCCATTGCAGTGCCTCCTCCCGCCAAGGGTTTCTAGTTCAGCAATCCCCTGCTCTCAGCAGGGCTGCGACCCCAGCTCGATCATGAGTTGCTGGACTCCAAGACACACTCAGCACAGCTACCAGAGCATGCCCAGCTCCAGCCCTCTGTCCATGCTTCTTCTTTTTTTTATTTTTTTTCTTTTTCCTCAGTTTCTTCCTGGGTCACAAGAATTCCTCTTCTTTCATCCAGTCCTCTCCATGGTGTCAGATTCCAGCATTTGAGTTGTTTTTATCAGAGAGGTTCTCTATTGTGCTACATCTCAATCAGCCATCTTGGATCTCTTTCCCCAAAAAGGTAAAATTAAAGTCAGGCTACAGAACTGGTATATTTGAAAGTCAAGCTTAGCTTTCTAGCATTCTAGTTGCCCCAACTAAAAGTGATACATGGTTCACATAGTTCTAATGGTGAGAAGAGGAAGAAAGGAAGCAAGCAAGAAAGGAATATTTTAACCATATTTAACAGAAATTCTCATAGAAAACTGAATTTTTATTACCTTTTTAAGTAACAGTTTTAACATTTCAAATGGCAACTTTTCTAATGTCTTTTGTCACTTTTCTGTTTCTTTGGATATTATGCATACATCATATTTGGATAACATGTGTAACCATTATAATAACAGGTGTAACTTATTGGGACCTTTAGACATGCAAGATTGTTTCTTGTACCCTTAATGCCTCCTCCTCCTCCAACTCCAAATGCTCTGCTCCATGAATTTTTTCTGCCTCTGAATAATTCTTTAGTTTCCTCTGTGCTGGCTCATCCTTTCTCACTGTTATTACTGTGCTTACCTCCAATATATTTCCTCTAAGCTCCTATAGGTCAGGAAACTATATAACAGGTTTGTTTAAATTATAAAGTTTGTTAATTATATAAAGCAGAAGTAAAAAAAGCTCTGTGTAGTGACGTTAGTAGCAAACCTGTATTAGTTACTTTTCTCATCACTGAGACATGATACATGACACTACAGTTTAAAGAAGGAAAGATTAACTTTGGCTCACAGTTGTAGAGGTTTCAGTCCATGATCAGCTGGCTCCAAAGTAAGACAGCATAGCAAAGGGGCATCATAGAAAAGAGAGAGCTCATGGCATTGTGATGGGAAACAGCCAGAAATCAAGGGAGGAAGGAAAAAAATATACCTTTACAGGCCATGCCCGAGTGACCCACCTCCTTCAACCAGACTTCACCTGCAAACAATACATCAAGTTATAAACTCATTAGTGGACTAATCCCCTGATAAATATCACTGATTGTTATCTAACCAACTCCATATATCCCCACCTATGACCCCATGAGGTTTTGAGGGGGCATCTGTATGTAAACCACAACATATATTCTTAGGGAATGGTAAATAAATAAACAAGATGTAAATATAATGGTTTCAGATTGCAACAAGTGCTTGGGAGAATGTAAAGGAAAAAAAGCAATGGAGTCAGGGGCCCTAGAATGATAGTGATGACAGAAGCTCTTGTAGTGAAAGTGACATTTAAACTGTGACTTGAATAGCAGGAAGGAGCTATCTGCAGAAACATCAGTTCCTGAGTGTTAGTTTGGTAAGGACTTAATCTGTAAGGCCTTCCAGGCTAGTGGGCTGTCAAGCAGGGAGAGGCTGGCACTGTAGAAGAATCAATCCAAAGCAGAATAAAACTCTAAACTCATAAATTTATCATGACGGTATTTTCACAAAAATAAGTTTTTCCACTGGTTCAGGTTAATGTTTAAGGAGCCCTGATCGGACCTGTGGCCAAGGGGTTACAGTGCTAATTTTGTTTGTCTAAGGTTGCTGATCCAATTTTCTAAATCCCCTTTGTGAGGAATCTTTGGGAATAATGATTCCCCAACAACCAGAAACATTCTTCTAGACTGAGAATCAGCTTTCCTCCGTGCTTTCAACAACTTGCAAAATAAGGAAATATTTTCAGCTTGAGGCCCTCCTACATTTCATGCCATTTTACAGACTGGATGACAAAATTCTTGCCTTCTTCATCTTCAATCATTTCAGTAAGTGAACTTTTCCCTACACTCCTCTACAAACTGTCCTGTCATCTTTCCATACTGTTTTTTAACTAGCGATGACTGATCCATTCATCTTATTGTCTATTCATTACATCATCTTATTTGTAGCCTCTGAAACTCTTTGGGGAAAAAATACATAAATCCAGTTAGAAGCTGCACATTAAATATATATAAGGTAATCAATCACATTGTTGACCACCTGTCAATTACTTTATGTATTATCAAATTAATTTATTAAATGTTTCAATGGGTCTTTCACAAATCATAATACAGAGACAGAACATTTTTCCTGCTTTCTGAAAAGGTGAGATGTAAGGCAGATGAGCATATATGGAAAGAAACATTTTAAGAGATACAAAATGAGATATCAGCAAAATAAGCATAAAGATTTATTACCTGAACTAATAATCTGTGTAGCCCTACAGTGAAGTTTGAAAAGAAAGTTGTATAAGGCACTATCTATACATTCCTAATTGGAGGAGAAAAATCACTATCTTTCTTCCACTTAATCAGGGAAGGATACTCTTAGAAATGGAAAGGGCTTTCAGAATGAAGTTAGGAAAAGTGAACTAAACTGAAGGAATTTACAGAGGATTTAACTATGGGGCTTCTCCTGGGTTCATGAATGTCTTAATCACTTTCTTGTTGCTGAGACACAGAACTCCACACAACTTAAAGGAAGAGAACTTTATTCTGGCTCATGGTTTCTAGAGATTTCAGTCAATAGTGAGCTGACTCTCCAAGCAGAAACAGTGTAGAGGAAGAGCCTAGGCAGAAGAAAGTAGCACACATTGCATCAGGAAGCAGAGAGAGGAGAGGCCAATGCAGGAGACAGACCCTTGCAGATCATGGCCACAGTGACCTGTATCTAACCTGGAATAGCACAGTTAGCTGCTGATTTCATTAGTATAGACCTGAGCACACTATAGCACCCCCATAATGCAATCACCTTCCCAAAGCCCCACTTCTGAGAGCAGAGAGCTTTGGGTGGCATTGTATATCTAAATCATCACAATGTGTGAATTTCATAATTCATTCCAAAGGAATGTGACAATGATGTGATTATATGGAGAGAGAGAATTTATTTTCTAGCTTGAAATTTAAATTTTCTGGCTTGTAAGTTTATATATTTTATCTAGAGGTAAGAGTGAATTTAAAACAATAAACTAGATATAGGGTATGCAACAAGTTGTCGTGAAAAGTACATATTTCAGCCTAAAAATATGCATCCTTTAATACAACATTGGAGAATTTGAAATCAGAACAGAAAAACTGGATGTAGTTCTCCATGTCTACACATTGGAGGGTGGCAGCATCCCAGTGGACTTGGAAGGTTTCTCCTCATCCTGGAAGATTTCTTTCCCAGGTGGCAGATGCTGATGGCAATGGATAAAGTCAACCTGCATGACATTGCTAAGAGACACAGAACCATAGAAATGGGCCCTGTGAATACTGCCTGAGTTAGTGAGTCTAACACTGTTTCCTGGTGAGAACAAGAGAGGGGTGGGAGTCGGAGTTGGCCCTGGGATGCTTCTTTGAATGAGGCTCCCTGTGCAAGGACTGAAAACTTACATCACGCTTGAGTAATTCCAGTGTTTGAACAGCAAATCAAAGCAGGCAATCCTGCTGCGAGCAGTCAGGCTGTGACTCCTGAGTAGAAACGAGGTCTACAAATTTGTGATACCTCTAATAATACAACAGTTCACAACACTAATAATCATAGCTGGGCTTTCCTACATTTTTCTCTCCCAGGAAAGGTGATTATTAAGACTTTGTAAGACTGTCTTAATTATGAAGACTGGGCAAAGAATTTATAATGTTTAATCTCCCTCCCTTTTCCGGTTTGCCTGGTCTTTGCTGTGGGTGAAACAGTTTTTGTCTTATGAAAAATAATGAGTTCTTACTCTTTTGAAGGCAGGAGAAACAAAACAAAGTAAGTTATTCATATACTATGTCATGGTTGATACATTTTATCAACTTAAGCAGTTTAGAACTTTAACTGAGAGACTCAGCAGGGAGCAAAGGTTTTTACTTTGTGAATATCCTTATCCTGTGCAAGAGGAGGGCACAGAGATTTTGCCAGTGCTACATCGGCCCTGGGGTGTGGAGGTGGCCTGTGTATAGTATAAGGGAGAAAAAGGAGCTTGTTTTCCCCTCTTTTTGCTCTGGCTGCTTTTGCTCTAGCTGCTGCCTTGAACTGTTGCCCCAGTGTCCTGCCACCCTGCCTTGGAACCAGCTGATTATGGACTCCACAAACTGTAAGATAAACAAACCTTTCCTTCCTTCATTTTGGGTGTCAGGTATTTTGTCCCAGCAATGAGAGAAAAGTAAAAGTAACCAAGACATACTATAAGTATAAAAGATATAAAAACATCAATATTCTCAAAGAAAGAAGTTTCATTATTTTTATTGAATTCCAGCTCCACTTTCCCATCCTACTGAATTAGCATGAAATTCAGTCTCAGATATTCTCGGAGTTTCCTATCCACAGAAGACGGACCAAGGGGCAGGAAATTCTGTGGCTTCCAGGCACCCAAGCATTCTTGCCTTTTATGGTTCCTTCAGCATGTGGTCAGCAGAGCATAGGGTGGAAGAGCAGATTCCCAGGTATAAATTCTGGCATGGCCTTTTCTGTCTGTGAAGCCTTGGGAAAATTAATTAATCTTGGCTAAGTTTCATATCTTTTCTAAACCTCAGTATTTAATCTGTAAAATGGAAGATATAGAACTTACCTGATAGAAAAAGAAAAGAATTTAGCCTCAATGTGCAAAGTCCTTGGGATCAATGTGACAGAGATCTGCAGACTTTGGGGGGCTTCCCCTTTGACTCCCCTACCATGCGGACTGCTGAGCTGCCTTCCTCCTGGGCTGTCTGGTTCCTGGGCTCCACAGCTTCTGTGCCTTGGTTGGATTGGACCAGCCGAAAAGCCAGGGTCCAGACTCTCTCTCCTCTCTGTAGACTGGGATAGAAATTACTTTACACACACACACACACACACACACACACACACACATACACACACTCAATCTTAAAAGACATTGACAAAATTTACTGTTTTCTTTGTTTAATCTTAAACTGTGTGCTTTTATCTTCATTCTCTGTGAATTCCTCATTCACTATAATTCAGAACTGACAGAAACTTGAGGAGAAGAATACTGCTGAAGCCTGGAAATATTCAGAAAAACAGAAGAACTTGCCATAAGTATGGAACTTGCCACATGTGCCAGCCTTCTACGACTTGTCAGAGGGCAGAATATTAAAGCCCACACAATCTCGACTAACTGGAGTACATGGAAGCCATTTCTAAACATGCCTTCCCTTCTGGAACCTTCTGTCTGCCACTCCCTTGCCTGAACTGCCCACCCCTCGCCTCCTCACTGCTTCTGCATGGCCCCTGGGGTCTGCCAGGGCTTCTCTCCTCTTTCCAGGCTCAGGCCAATGGTCTCCTCAGCAGCCTTCCTGTTTCTCCCCTTCCATCCACCATGTGTCCTGTGTCCTCTTCAGCGTCTTCCACAGAAGTGAAGTGTCTTGACAGGACCTTCTGCTTTTAACCATAAACTTCCTCAAGGCCCAGGGAAGTAGTAGGGCCTAGAAGGAAAGCAACTGAAAACTTCAGGAGAAAATCTGAATGTTGATGGTAATAAATTATCCCAGTTACTATACCTCGTAAATAAAGTCCTTGGTAAATTGTTGGTCTTATTGTGATGATGTTTACATTTTCAACACAGTTTCAATGTACTTATGTACAGTCTTACCTCCTTTAATAGAAGGTGGGATCCACATCTGTACAGATGTGCACATAATGGATGTGTAATTTGCTGAGTTCTGTGTTAAGCACAGCTTCTGCCCAGGCACCTTTGTTAAGTGCTGCTGACTGCTTCCTTGGCAGGGCCCCTCTTCCAATCTATTCCTTTTCCTTTCCCTGCCCCCACTGAAAGGTTGATGCTTTGTTCTTATTTCAAGTAAGCTAAGCCCTTGTGGAAACTGCTTCACTCAGCTTTTATAGGCCAGAGATATCACAACCTGCATAAGATTTATTGCTTATACTAAACGGAAAAGCTCCCCTGTGTAATTCTTTGAAACTACAGATGAAAATGAATGACAAGCATGAGAACTGCTGTAAAGATGTAATGACATTTGCATCGAGGTTGCTAAAAGTCAGTGATTATGACAGTGGGTGGCTGTTCTTGGGCTGAATTTAGGCCGTTTACAGCAAGCTGCCTTATGTGAGTTATCTTGACGTTAATTCAGGGTGTGTGAACAGTCCCGATCCCAACAGTGAGCTAGGAGCGATGGAAGCTGAGACTTTATTTCCATAGAATTATGAAGCATAATGAGCACGGGGGGAGGGAAGTCCAGGGACAATGGCAGGGGGTGGTGAGGGCTTGGGGATTGCTTCCCTTTCCAGGCCACCTCTCAAGAGAAAGCAGAAGGGTCTGTCAAAGAGCAACCCTCTTGTTTTTGGTCACAGCAAACTTGATTCTGGATATTCTTTACACTGCAGTGCCAAAGCACTTTGCTGTCACCATATTGCCCCACCTCCACTCACTAGCAAGAGTAAAGTGAAAATGAAAAGCCATCTGAGTGCCACTTTATTTTGGAAAAGCATCCCTTATTTCAACTCCACTACTATTCAGTATCTCACTGGGCTTCCCATTCTTCCCAGGTGTTTTGGGGCTCCAGCAGTTGTCCATCCTTATTTGGACTGCAAAGGACCCAATATTGGGGAATCAGCCCTGTATTTCCAGCACATGGGTGACAGCCATGAACTAACAAACCATACTGAACTCTGGGACATGGGGAAAAATCATTTCTTCCCATGTTATCAGAAACATACCCCATGTGCCTGCCTAATGGAGGGGCTTTCCTTCAGGTCCAGGTGCTCTGTGGCGAAGGACTAAACAGAAATATCGGCAGTTTTCCAGAAACATTTCTCTTATCTGGCCAGGGAAAAAAAATGTACAGAAAGCTGTGTTTGAGAAGGCCAGGGTCACCCAGCTGGCTCACATGAGAGGAAACAAGTCATGACAGGCTTGAGCTGTGGGTCTCGGCCTGTTTCATTTGTCCCTGTGTGGTTTGCTTCCGCTCCTGGGACCTGAACTCTAATCCTCAGCCTTGAGTGCAGCCTCTCTGTGGTGCTGCACACCTACAGGTTCTGTACCTGGACCTTCGTGTTGTGGCTGCTCCTCTTCATTTTCCCTACCGTTTACGTGGGGTTTCCTATCCTTTCACAAATGCTCAGGAGAGTTACGATTCCAACTTTCAAGTTCGAGGAACACATGGTCAGAAACCAAGGGCTTCTCTGGTGATCTTTCTGTTAGAAGCACTTTGGAGAAGGCAGCAGTGACTCCTGGGACAGTGACATCTTGCAGCTTCCTTATGGCTCAAGTAAAGCTTCGGATGAGAAGATGATTCTGGAATTTCTCTCTGCACTCAGATTCTGTGAACCTGACACAAAAAAGTAGAAATAAACATTCCAGAAAATCTAAGAGGGTGTGGAAATCTCAAGTACCACTGTGTTTCCTCTGAGTTATGGACATGACATACTTAGTCATAGCTCAGAACTGATCAACTTTTTAAAAATTGAAGTCCACCAAAAAAATTCATCAGTCTTATATTTTGGCAATGAACTTTTGCTCATTTAACAAATGTACTAGACAGATACTAGAAATAGACATATAAATATATATATCTATGTATCTCTCTAGATATATGCATATATATTTTTTTCGATGCTAGGGATCAAATCTGGGACCTGTCTCATGCTAGGCAAATGCTCTAACACTGAGTTACATCCCTAGCTGGATACTAGAATTATAAATAACAAACCACAAAAATGTCCTTGAAGTGTGTATAATATAGCTGAAATACAGTGATTGAATAAGTAATTAAAAGTTGATTATTACAAAGAAAATCAAGAATTATGCAAACAGATAATGGAGGCACCCAGCTTGGTGTGAAAATTTTCCTACCAATAGCAGCTACCAAGTGA
The DNA here is from genome assembly GCA_004027455.1 of Hydrochoerus hydrochaeris. Lineage (NCBI taxonomy): Eukaryota > Metazoa > Chordata > Mammalia > Rodentia > Hydrochaeridae > Hydrochoerus > Hydrochoerus hydrochaeris. The sequence continues at coordinate 77,481 of PVLA01001446.1, read as the reverse complement.
GAAATAAGAGCTAACAAGTGTTTATCATGGGTGGGTGTGTTGTATACCTTACCTTACTCAATCTTCGTAAGAACTCCACCAAATAGGGCTTGCATTCTTGTTTCTACTTTATAAATGAAAGAAATCCAGGCAGAAGAGGTAAAATAACACTTCCATGTCTTGTAGCTAGTTGGAGATGATAACCAGAACTGAGGGCAGGCAGCGCCCCCACACTCTAGAACAGAAAGTGATGAGTCTGGAAACAAAGACTGCAAGGCCTGCAGGAACCAATGTGTGTAAGTACCCAGGAAGACCCTCAGCCGGCTGTGTGAGCCAGGAAGGAGTCTCCTTGTTGTCTTGTCCTTGAAATGCTAATGGTCCAGTGAAAGAAAAAAACAAGCTGTTTTCAAATTGAGAAGAGAAGGAGATTAGATGGTTTATGTACAGCCAGAAATGCAAGTGTTTGTTAGAATTTAAAAAATTTTAAAATAAAACTTTCTGGGAACTGAGATGGATCATGTGTAATCCAATTTTCTAATAAACCTTGAATAATAAAACCCTATATTGATTTTAATGAAACTGTACCTGGGAGCTACCAAGTGGGACCTCTTTAGCAAAATGTCAACAGATTTATCTTAAAGAGTAAACAGGCTTTTCTTAGCAATCCATGAGTCAGGCAGCATCTCATCAAAAAGATTTAGAAAGGTGCAGAGCACAAGTGGACCTAAAGGCAAAAACTTACGGGGGAAGCAGAAGGAAGAGCAAAATTCAGATTATGATCACGAAGTCGCTTTCTTTATAAGGTTAGGATAGAGAGGTCTCTTCCCTATCGCTCTGCCTTATAGACTGCGTGCCTTCGTATTTGTTGGTGTGAATCTCCTCTTTTTTTTAGAAAATTGGTGCATTTCAAAGTTCAGTTTGATTTTGCAGCACCTGGCTTGTGCAGCTCCGTTCTGGTTTGTTTGCTTCTGTTTGGGGCCTATTTGCAAAGGTTCAGCCCCAAACGATGGCCTCCTATGAATTTTACTTAATGCAATGATGATAGATGGTAACTGAAAGCTAAAACACAAAGGCAACAGTTCTTGCAAGTTCTCTTTATATGTTCTCTAAGGACACAATACTAGAAGGGAGGAATTTTGTTTCTGGTGTTTTTAGCTTAGCTCCTAAAAGTCACCATTACTTACTGACCTCATAATATTAGGGGAATAGATTTGCCAACCAGCATTTAGAGTGGGTATTGTTAGATGGCTTCTACTCTACTAATTTCAAAAGAAGTCACCTTAAGCATCTCCATGTCTAACATTGCTCTGTTTAGGGACACACCAAAGCCATCTTTAATTATTAAGAATTACACACTGTTAAAGCTTCATCAACTAGAATTCAAGTACACAGAGTTATCAATAAACTGAAATTCTTTTTTTGGTACTATACCTAATGCTTAGGGGAAATTACCAGGTTAAAAGGTGTTTAAAATTAAATAAACAAAAATAAAAACTGAGCTGGGCATGGTGGCAATGCCTGTAATCCCAGCACATCAGAGGCTGAGGCAGGAGAATCGCCAAGAGTTTGAGGCCAGTCTGGGCTACACAGTGAGTTCAAGGGCAGCCTACACTACAGTCTAAGACCCTGTCCCAACTAGATAAATAAATAAACAAATAGACAAACTGTAACTCATATTTTAAGGCCAAAGTATGTCATGACAACATATCTCAGACCAGGATTCCTGGTCCTCAGATTCTACCATAGTACTACATCCTATGGGAAGAAGAACATGGCCATGTGACTCAAATGCGCCTGGGCAGTCTCACCACACTCACGATGGTCCAGGAAAGTTATTTCATTTGTTGATCACTAAATTCATTCACCAGTGCACAAGGGAATAACAATGCTTGTCCCACTGCAATATGGTAAGAATCAAACAGGGCCATGTAAGTAAAGCAGAAGGCAAGTGTGTCATAACGCTCAGGAAACTGAAATCATGTGAAATCAAGGTTTTGCTTGAGTAATCATAATGAGAGAGAGAGAGAGAGAGAGAGAGAGAGAGAGAGATTTACATTTGGCAAGTACTTTAGAACTGAACTACACATCTAACCCCTAAGTCTCTACTATGAATTGGCATTTTTGTTTTCTTTTCAGTTATGTTCCAGGAGATTATACTGTGTAGCTCCAACACTTTAAGAATGGATTGAGTTTAATTGCACCTGGATGAGTGATAGAAAATTAAGCCATTTTTCAGAGTAGAAGTATAAGAAGTGGACAGTGGCCTCCCGGAGTTTGCAGTTCCCTTGGGAAGGCACTTCAAAAGTTGGATAGGGTGCCTTTCTTTCCGGATGGGGGACAGTTGTCAGGAAGTTTGGGTAGGAGACAGCACACAGGACTGCCAGAAGAACAGCTGAAATAGGGGTAAGAAGAGGAACAGGAACATACTGACTGAGTGAGTCATTTGTGTAAAGTCTGAGAACTGATTTATTAAATGTATAATTTAACAAGTCTACTACCAAACAAGTAAAATAGCAATACCTGTCCATTCCTGGCGTAATCGCTGTATTTGCCATGTGATGTCCGTCCTTGTGGGCTGAATCATTGTTTGCTAACAATAGTGTGTTTGTTTTGTTGCCAATGATGAAATTATTAACCACATCTTTTTTTATTTCCCCAAATATTTTCTAACTATAAGGATCTTGACCAGTTAGAAGACTTTATCTCTTTTGCTTATTTCTTAGGTAAGTGAGGTATGGTTGTGTTCTTTTAAAGGAGTTTACAACTGTGATTTCATTTATTTTTTTTAGAAAAAATTCCACATTGTGACAGGAAAAGAGGAAGGAGTGAGGACAGCGAGGCAAGAGCTGAGTCCACTGGTGGAGGCTGACGCCTGTGGAGTGAGCCTGCCAGTGAGACCTTGGCGAATGCATGTGCCGCTCTGTGCTCTGTGGCTGACCGAAAGGAGCCAAAGAAAGGGCCACTCAGTGTTAAGTAGAAGCCAGGAGCGTGGAACAAGGGGACTGTTGTTACTTGGCCAAAGGAGATATCCAGATAATCAGGGGGAGGTACCTTCCGGCCACTTCCATTCTCAAACCTCATGCTCTTGCATGACTGGTCGCTTCCATGTATCATCTTTCATTTCCTTCTTCCTTCATGAAGGATTCTGTCCTGTCCATGGAATAACAGTGAAAGAATGATGGATTGGGCTCATCATGGGAACATGTATTACATGTCTAAGATCTGGTGGCATCTATTAGAATTTAGTATTTTTCATATAGAAAAGCTCTGTGATCACAAATACAAGGAAATCAGTAATTCTGTAAGTGGAGCTATAGATATCTTTATATTGGAAAGTGGATATTTATACCAAAATATCCACACAGTCACTCTTAAAGCTGCTTTTGGAAACTCAATCCAGATTTAAAGTATTTTTTTTCTTTCTTACCTTTCCTCTAATCACCTGAAACCACATATATTTTAAATTCCCAAACTTCAAAAATAATTGACTTCCTTCAGCTTATGTCATTCATGAATAAGGAAGAAAACAAACCCTATCTCAAGAAAAAAGCCGGATTTTCATGGAATTGAGGCCCTGCAAACACTGTGGATTGTCGTCTGAGTGGCCTGTGACATCCAGGACTGACTTTAGGTGAGAAGCAACCAACTCAAGCTCAGCTTTGAGGGCAGCACACACAAACTCGCTAACACACTGGGTCTTAGTCCTGGCCCTTTTCTCGAGGTACAGGTTTGGGCACAGATCAAAGCCAGGAGTTCCCATGGTTACAGGTGACAGAAGTCAACCAAGTGGCCTGGCAACAAAGTTGCCCAGTGAGTATTTATTCTGGCAGCCTGAGAAAATGAAAATGATCTGAGAGAAAAGCCTTGCACTTTCTCTGAATTTTTGTTTCTTTCCTACCTCTTTTGGTATCGCCATGCTTTATTTCTTAACCTTTCTTTTTTGTTGGTGTAGGAATGATTGAAGCTCTCAACTCAGTGCTCTGAAAACACAGAAATTTTAATTTTTTTCAGAACCTGTTAGCCAAGTTTCCTTTTATCATCTCCCTGCCTAGTCACTGGGATAGGAGGAGGAATTTGATCTTACTCAATAACGAATATCAGTCCCATCTGATACTGTTTTAAATCCTGGGCTTTGCTGAAAGCATCAGTCTTTCCCTTCCTGCTCAGGCTGGTTCTTTGTGCAGGAGCAGCTGTGACTGCTTCTGGAAATAGCTTGTTGCAGAGCTTGGTGTGCTCTGTTCTCCTCATCCTTCTCTTCATCTCTTCTTTTTTTAACCTTTGGGCTGCACCATCTGCAGAAGCAACCAATGAGCTGAAGGATGATGTCCACCTTCCTGTGCAGGTAAATGCATTCTAGGGAATCAAGAAGCCTCCATGTGGTCATTCTTAGAGGGCCTTCTAGGATACCATCCCCTGCTCCAGTTCCTGGCACTGTGCTCAACCACAACAGGTGCTATTTGAGTAGAGTGCCCATGACTTAGGCCTTCGTTAAGCTGGTTTTTATCACAGTTACTATCATTTGCATATGGCAGATCCCCCAACAGCCCACATGTTAAAGGCTTAGCCATCAGTCTATGGTGCCATCAGGAAGTGATGGAATCTTTAGGAGGAGGGTCTAATGCAAAGAAGTTAGATCCTTTGGCTTATGGCTTTGTAGGGGTACTGAGACCACCAGTTCTCTCTCTCTCTCTCTCTCTCTCTCTCTCGTAGTTGATTTTGATTTCTGTAACTGCAGTGAGGTTAATTGTGTGGGGAGCCAATATAGTAATACGTAAATTGGTACAACCACCATTATAGCCAGGAAACTGAAACACTTACCTCACCATAAAACTTGCTAATGCTTTGCTTGATATGACCAAGCCCAGATGATCCCTGAAATCATTTATCTCTTCCTCAGATTTATCTCTTAAAGAATATCAGAAAAATGGAATCATATAATATGTAATTACATAATATGTAGACCTGTATTTATCAACTAGAAAATCTCAATAATTTTTTGAGTCCAACAAGTACTGCACGGATCACTACTTTATCACTTTTTCCTGCTGAATATCCATTTGTGGATTACTGGGGTCTGTGCCTAGATCCCCAATCTCCCAAATGAGTACATGGTGAAGGCCCAAATGAATTAGACAAGTAGTATGATCTTTAGGGCTCCAGGAGGACCAAAACACTCTGCAGAGTTCTTAACTCTGGTGGCTGAGACAGTGTCTCTGGGTGGCCCATGTTTATTCAAACAAGGCAGGGGTTACAGTGGAAAACGCAGGAAACCTGAGCTGGTCCTTGGGAGGGAGGGGTTCAAAGACCCTTCCAAACAACAGACAATGCTAATTAAGGAGAACTACCCTAGGAGAAAGTCTCCAGGTGGCCTCAGCTGTGGCCTATCTGCCCCCACCCCCCACATCTCCTTGTTCTCAGTTCAGCCTTGCCTGGGCCATGCCAGGGCCTTGCACATGTATTTTGCTTCAGCGGCTCCAACAGTGGATGGACCATAGTTTGTTCATCCATTCGCTCTCCAAAAGGCATCTAAGCTGCTTAAGTTGGTGAGAAATTGCCAAAATGTTTTCTGATGGGGCTCTGCCACCAGCAATATGTAACAGAGCCAGTGTCTTTATATCCTTGCCTGTTTTTGGTATTTTGACTGTTACTTATCCTTACCATCCTAATAAACTGCAGTGATATTCATCATTGATTTAGTTTGTGCTGCCCTAATGTCTATCCTTATAACCTTTTTGAATTATTCATATGAGCTGCTTTTCATTGATATTTGAATCTTTTTTAATTTTTTTGTATTTTTATTGGTTCATGCTTATACTACATAATGATTACATTCATTGTGAGAAGTCAGTACATGTACACAACACATCTCAATTCTTTTTTTCCCCTTTGTGCCTCTCATCTCCCTTCCACCTTCCTCTGTCTCTCCGTCCCCTTCCCATTTGCAAAAGATCTATCTCCCTGTTTCTTACTATCTCTTTTATTTTGCTCTTTAAATTATTTACACTGTACTTTGGTATTCTCATATAAAACAAACCATGCAATATTTAAAGTTGTGTGTCTGATATGTTTCATTTAACATTGTAGTCTCAAGGTGCATCCATTTTTCTACAAATGACTCAAATTTATCCTTCTTCATAGCAAGGTAGTATTCCATTGTATAGAAACACCACATTTTCTTTATCTATTCATTTATTGATAGACATATAGGCCAATGAGTTGTGTTGCTAGTAAACCTGGGTATGCATGTAACCCTGTAATATGGTATCTTTAACTCTTACAGACAATACTCTATTGTCTTCAAGAGAGTACTTAGGAGGGGAATAGCTGGGTTGAATGCAAATTCTATTTTTTAGTTTTTGGGAAATCTCATATTGATTTCCATATGGCTGTCTTGGTTACTTTCTCATTGCTGAAAAAAAGTACCCAATACTCATCAGTTAAAGGAGGAAATGTTTATTTTAGCTCATAACTTATAGAGGTTTCAGTCCATAGTCAGCTGGCTCCAAAGCAGTGCAGCATGGTAGAGAGGCATGGCAGAGGAGAAACAGTCCTTGGGGCAGCAGGCAGGGATCACCAAGCCTTCCTTCTGCTTTCCCTTTCATTCCTTTCAGGATATAATCCGATGTGTTGGTGCCACTGATGCCCAGGTTGGTCCTACCCATTATTCACACCCAGAATTATGCTAAACAAATCAGTGGACTAATTTAGTTGCCACACACCCACCACACTCTGTATCCAGTTGCCTCTGGAAATCCCCATTCATGAGCTCATGAGGCTTTAGGGGGACATCTAGATATAAGCCATAACAAGGGTTGTACTAGCTTATTCCCACCAGCAGTGTAGAAGCGCTTCCTTTTTCCCCCAGAGCAGCATTTGTTATTATTTGATTTCTTGATACTATGCATTCTTTCTGGATCAAGATGGAATCTCAGTGTTGTTTTGACTAATATTTCTCTACTGGTCAGAAACATTGAATATTTTTTCATGTATTCATTTCCTATTTGCATTTCAGGGAAGTGTTTATGCATTTCAGTTGCCCATTTTTTTAATTAGGTCTTTGGGGGAGGTCTAATTCTTAAAAATTCTTCATATATTCTAGATATTAATCCTCCATGTGAGGAAGAACTGGCAGAAATTTTTTCCCATATATGTTGTCTCTTTACTCCATTGGTTGTTTCCTTTGCTGTACAGAAGCTTTTTAATTTGGCATTATCCCACTTGTTGATTCCTTCTTGTACAATTAGGGCTCCATTCAGAAAGTCCTTGTCTGTGCCTATGTCTTCAAAAGTTTTACCTATTTTATCTTCCATCAGATTGAGTGTTTCTGTTTTAATATTTAGGTCTTTGATCCATTTTTATTTTATTTTAGTACATCATGAGAGATATGGTTGAGTATTCTTTACATATTAAATATATGTCCCTTGATATATGACTCACAAAAGTTTATCTCAGTCTATATCATTTTATTCTTTTAATAGTATCTTTTACAGAGCAAAAGTTCTTATGAAGTCCAATTTATCACATTTTTCTTTTATAGGTCATGTTTATAGAATATTATGTCTAAGAACTTTTCTTGCCTAACCCTTGCTTACAGAGAGTTTTGCTGGTGTTCTGAAAGTTTTATAGTTGTTGGCTTTACATTTAAGCCTATAACCTGTTTTTCAGTTAATTTTGCATAAATATGAGGTGTATGTTGGAGTACATATTTTTAATGTAATCCCAGCCCTTGGGAGGCTGAAGCAGGATGATTACAAGCTCAAGGGCAGCCAGAAGCACCTGTGGAAACCTGCCTTTAAAAAAAAGATGACCTATTATTTCAGCATCACTTGATGCAAAGACAGACTTTATTATCACCATTGAATTGTTTTTGCATCGTTGTCAGAAGTCAGATAGCCATAGCTATGAGGATCTACTTCTGGATTCTGTTCTGTTCCTTTCTCTATTCCTTCATTAATACCATTGTGTCCTATTAATATAGTTTACAGTCTTAAAATTGGGTATTGTGTGATTCCCCCAACTTGACTCTTTCCTAGCTAGTATAGCTCCCTTGTTATGTCATATGCATCTTAAACACACTTCTGTCTGTCTTTTAAAAGTCCTGCTGGGATGTGCACTGGTAGTGGTCCCCTGTAGATCACAGAGGTGGGGCTGGACCGGTTGTGCTGAGTCTCCTAACTAATGAACAGCGCGCATTTCTACATTTAGTTTGATCTTCTTTGATTGCTTTTAAGTGAACAGCTTGTGGGTTTCAGCCTACTGCTCCTAACCCTTTTCTAGTTTTATATCTAAATATTTTAATATTTGGAGATATAAATCATACTGTTTTTGTTGATTCTTTTATTTTAAAATGTGGTAAAACATACATAAAATTTACCATCTTCAGTATTTGAAAGCATGCAGTTCAGTAGCATTTGTGACACCGTATGACTGTCCACAGCAATGGACTTGCAGAACTGTTTTTTATTACTCCAAAACTAGGTGGTATTGGTTTTAAATGTCTGTTTCCAATTTATGTTGCTAGTATATGGAAATATGGCTTTCATGTGTTTCCTTGTATCTTTTCTTTCTTTTATTTTTTTCTCCTTTCAGAGCTGGGGTGGAACCCAGAGCCTTTGTGCTGAGGTGCATCCCTAACGCTTTTTATTTCGTATTTGGAGAAAGGGTCTTGGTGAGCATCCAAGGTGGGACTAGACCTTGTGATCCTCCTGCCTCAGTCTCCCGTATCGCTAGGATCACAGGTGCAAGCTTACCGTGTCTTACCTTGTATTTTGTAACTTCTCTAAATTCATTTATTAATTCTGGGGGGTTTATTGTAGTTTTCTTGGGATTTTCCTACACAGACAATCATAGAGTATGATTTCTACCCACTGAGTTTTTATTTAAATTATGGTACATTTGGTTTTAAAGTTACCATTTGGTTCTTCTTTGTATCTTTTCTGTCTTTGTTGGAACTTTCCATATTATATGTGTTTTAAGAGTGTTTCTAATATTTATTTCAACATTATTATAGTAACTGCTTTATCACTTTGTTAGATAATTCCAAGGCCAATGTCCTCTGATCATTTACATCTGCTTTTTTTTTTTTCTTTTTTAATCAGTACCGGGATCGAACTCACGACCGCGCACTTGCAAGGCAGGCTCTTACGCTACTGAGCTAAATCCCCAGCCCCCATTTACATCTGCTTTTATTGTTTCTCAGATATTAAGATTTTCCTAGTTCTTGGTAAACCAAGTAATTTTACAGTGTATCCTGGACAGTCTCAATATTATTGCAGGACATTCATTCATATAAAGAATATTAATTTTGTCTCAGCAGGTAAGCATTAGTTTCTGACTCTAGATTCCATTCCCTGTTTCAGCGGCTGTGGTTCCGATGTCAGTTCAGTGTTCAAAGCCCGTGCCGTGCTCTCTGGGTCAGTCCCTCGCCCCGTTCCGAGTGGAGCACAGGACCTGGGTGAAGGTCTGTCCATCAGCTCAGCTCTCAAAGCCTCAGGATCAGACCCGTGCGTGAGTGTGTCAGGCGTGAGCCCGGGGGTTCACACAGAATGGTATGGGGTTGCTTTCCCGAGATGTTTGCTCCTCGCTGTGGCCCTGGTCTTTTTCAGTTCACTGGGAGCTGCGCTTTGGATGCAGCAGAGAGGGAGAAGAGCAGTGGAATTTTTTATTCCGCCTCTTAGATCTGCAGCTCCACTGAGAAGATAGGAGCCTCCCTCTGAGTATCAGTTTGGGCTCTAGCAGGGGCCACGACCCCTATCACTGCTGCTGCAGTGCTGGTAACAGAACCGAGAGACGAAAAAGACCACAAAGGGATGATTTTCCTACTCCCTCTCTCTCTCTAAAATCAGAAGTGGCTTTTACTACCAAGTCAGAACTGCAGTGATTCTTCTGATCTCTCTGCACCACAGCGCTCACTTTGACATTTTCAGCTGCCTTGAGCCCAAGGTAAGGGAGACAGGAAGAAGAATGAAGGAGCCACTAGCCACTTCAGGGCTGCTTTGAGCACTGCTGCTGGCCTCTGATCTGCCTGCGGTAGGCGTTCCCTTTCCCGGGGTTCGCACATTCTGTGCAATATTCATAGCTGCAATCAGTGACAGAACAGTACTTATTCTATTGTGTTTGGACCACAATTTCTGACATTGGCTTTACTTTATTTTTTAACCAATCAGTTTCGTTTTGAATGTATGTCGTAAATTTAGAAATCATTGCAGAGAATAGAAATAAAAGAGGAGTACTTTCTATAGCTTAATTTTCTTTCCTGTAAAACAGGAATGATTAAATCTTGCTTTACAGAACTGTTGGGAGGTTTAAGTGAGGTAATGTGTGTGTAGCACTTAGAAATAAACTTGAAAGTAGTTATATCTTGCTGACACTTGCTGTCATCATCAGATGACATTAGTCAGGAAGACATTAATTATTTCTGTAAGACAGGACCTATTTTTAGTAATTCAAATATATATGCAAAGGGAAAAATATATAGCCAAAAGGAAAAATATAAATTTTAAGCTATTGTACAGAGTATATGAAAAAATGTAAAATAAACAAAATATCCATTTTGTACTTACACATGAAAGTTAAACCAGTAAAATGCAATGAAATTTGTATATGAAAGCTAAACAACTAAAATTCTATGAAAATTATTGATACCCTTTCTTAGAAATGAACCATGATTTTCTTTGAAACTGACTGCAAATGTAAATTTTTATTATTAGATGAATATGTAATTCCTCATCATTTCTGTTCTAACACACTGAAATAATTAGAATTCCTTGCTAAAACTTTGCTTCTGGTTTGGAAAAATACTAACTGTAAAAGCAATTTACATCTGCTCAACTGAGCTTCCATAAAGGTATCATCTCCAAAGTGCTACTTTCCCATTATTTGGTGTCCACCTTATGCTCAAAACAGTAGCAATAACAAGGAGGATTGCAAGTTGAAGTCCAGCCCGTGCAACTTAGTGAGATCTCATCTCAAAATGAAAAATAAAAAGGGCTAGGGATATAGCTCGGCACTTTTAAAGTTTAATCTTCAGTACTAAATAAATAAATCTTCAAAAGCTGTAGCTTTTTAAGTTGTGCCCATACAAACTACACATGTACTGCATTATAATTTTAGAGGAAATAATTACTACAACAGCTTCTGTCTATCTCCAGTTACCTACCCATCTCTAAGGGGGAGTCTCTCATCTGCTTTATTTCCATGCTATACCTGATCTTGACCCTTTCCCTACCCTCAGTAATCATCCCCTATCCTATACAATTTCTACTAGAAAAGAATAGTGTTAGGTCTCTCTTTCCTTGTACTAATGGAGCAAGAGTGAGAGAAGAGCCATAAGAAAATGGATACTAGCTCTAGGTCCTTAGGTTCTGCACATCCCCATAGTTGAATATTCTGTCTGTTCAACCTACCCAGCAGTCCAGAGCAATGCCCTGGAGAAATGGCCAGAATTTTCACAGATTAGATTAAACAACTTCATCAATAAGAAGACTTTTCTGCTTTCTATAGGGAGATTGACCAACCTAACAGTGTTGTCTTAGTAAGCTATCCATTGCTATGACAAAATACCTGAGGAAAATTGATTTAAAGAAAAAAAATTTATTTTGGCTCATGGTTTTCGAGGTTTCAGTTCATGGTCAGTTGACTCTATTGCCTCTGGGCTCATGGTGAGGCAGAACATCATGGCAGGGAGCATGTGTTGGAACAAAACAGCTTACTTCATAGTAGACGGAGATGGGGGAAAAATATATTTTCAGGCTTTCTCCTTTTTCCTCTTTTATTCTATCAGGGGTGCCAGCCTACTAGATGGTGCCAGCCACGCTCAGGTTCAGTCTCTTCTTGCAGTTTGCTGTTCTTTTGCCAATTATGTCTAGAAATTCCCTCACAGACTCCCAGAAATGTGCTTTACTAATATCCTAGGTGTTTCTTAAACCTATCAAGTTGACACTCGAGATTAATAATCACAAGAAAGTTCTGGCATAGTTACTGGTCAATTAGTCTTAATTAACCAGGGTTAGTACTTCCCTTGCTTGCTTAAGCAGGAGCTAAAGGAGGAGCCAAGATGGTAGGAGGGCTAGGGTGAAGGTGAATTTGGGTAGTAACTATTAGCAATAGGGATGAAACATTTCAATAAGGTCTTATCTGTGCAATGTATAGCCAGAGTAGTCTTATAGCATAACTCATTACTGTATTTGTGCTGATACTAATATAAACAAACTTACTGTGCTACAAATTGTATAAATGTGCAGCCTGTACAATTATACTATACTTCATAATAATAGTAACCTACCAGGTTACTGATTTATAGATTTTCTATCATTACTTTAGGCCCTCTTCCTTCTGCTTATTAAAAACAAAAGGTACACGGTGGAATAGAATACCACCTGATGCTAGCAGCAGTTGTAAACATTTTGTGTTTACCACATCTCTTGATTGTGTCAAGAGACCATGTCCAGTGATTGAACCCTACCATTAGGTTTGTGCAAGTGTGCTGATATTCACACAATGGCAAAGTCACCTAATGACGCATTTCCCAGAATACATCCCCATAATTAATAATAATATATCACCACATTATAACCACCAGCATAGCCAAGTTGGCACAGAACAGTGGAATATCAGCTCTGGATCCTGCAAAGGAACACAGAAGATATGACCAAAGCCAAGGTAGTAAGCAGAGATTATGAAAGTTTAATTGTGTCTAATGCTGCTGAGATGACACAAGGTGGAGACCTTGCACAGTTTGGCTATGAATAATAGGAAAGAAATTAAGCAGTAAATGAGGAGATGCTTAGAGAAAGTAAAACATGTTTGGTAATGAGAGCAATTCAGGGGAGTAAATATTGGTGATGTGGAATTGAAGGGATGGTCAGAGACACAGTTTTAAGCAGGAGAGATGAAGTAGCATCCATAGCTCATCACAAGCAAACTAGAGAAGAGGTGAATGCAGGGGCAGGCTGGCATGTGACTGCAGGGTGGAAGACCACAGCTTTGTCTGGGAGCTGCTGTTTTCTTAATGAAATACAAACTGACTTCATCACAGCAGAACAAGCTTCTACCTAACCTCGCTTTTTGTATTTTCACCCACTGTATCCCTGCATTATATTCTTTCTTATTGTTCTCTTGCTTTTTATTTTTGTCTTTATTTTGTTTTGTATCTGGGCAACCAAGGAAATGGTGAGCAAAGAATATTTGGGTATCTTTGCAGCAAACAGATATCAGTGTTTACTTAACTTGGGAATATGGAAACCAGGCAACCAGGGATTGGACATGGAGCAGCTAATAAGGGAGACAGATGGACAGTGAAATACAAAGCCATGATATGTATTCTGGACCGTGCACAGGATTTTTTTACTGCCTGTTGAAATTTTCAAACTTTAACACCTGCCTCATGAACATGGTTTCTACTTAGATATAACTTGGTTCATCCCTGCAGTTTTTCACATTAGTTGGGTTGCCTTTGTGGAATTTTCCATTCTTTGCAGTAGGAGCCTTCTCTTTACCTTGTGATTGATTACACAACGGCTCAAAACTATGACTCCTCTTTCACTGAAGCAACTATTTACAAGACACATTTTATGCTAACCTAAATATTCCAAGATCCAGATTCAGCCTGGTTAGACCAATGAGGACATAGAAAAATTGACAATATTTGCAAAACTGTTACAAGTTGCCCAGTTTTTGTGGCTTCTGTTTACTTTTACTTGAAAAAGATGAAAAGAAAGTTATCCCATGGGAAAATTTCTATAAATGATTACATTTAAATGAGATTAAAACTCAAAGAATAGCAACAAGGGAAATAATATTTAACATCAAAGAGAAAAAAGTCAGATCAAAATGCAGATTTTCAAAATGATAGGGTTGGATTGTAGCAGAATGCATCTTTAATAAAGCATGTAGCAGCATTTCTAGTAGAAAGCAAGAACTTTAGGGAAGCAGTGTGTTTGCCTGGCATAGTATCAGCATGGCCAAACAGAATTGCACAGAATTCTGTGTCTACCTTTGTTTGGTGGAAAGGCTTTCCAGTTAGGTTTAAGGTAATCCGAGCACAAGAAAAGGAACCATTGTGAAGATTAAATCTCTGTGGCCACAGATTGTGGAAGGAGGTGTAGATTCACTTGGGTCTGGGATTTCAATGTATGGGTTCTGATTATGTGACTTTGCTTTGCCTGTGCCCTTTATCCTGAGTACAAACTACAGTTAACCTTTCTAAATCTTTACCCATTTTGTTATCTTAAGGCCAAAAAGTGGCAGCATCCTTTGACCCCAGAACTAAGGATGTAGACCAGTGAAAAAATCCTGAAGTTACCTGGAAAATGAAGGTCTAGTTGTTTGTGAAAGGCTTCTTCAGTAATCTCGTTCAGTTAGGCGAGGCTGAACTAGTCCTTGGCAACCTGACATCTCTTGAATCTCAGTGGATTAGCACAGCAAAGGTCTGTTTCTTGCTCAAGTAAATCAAGCAAAGGGAAGAAACCAATCAAGAAGGTCATGTGGAGGCTTTTCCACCCCTGCCCAGCTGTATCACATCTGTTTCTTCACATTGGCTAGGACAGGTCACGGTTGGATGGTGTGTCTGTAAAGGGGGAGGAAAGGCAGCCTTCCAGGTGCATGGCAAGGAGAGGCAAGCACTAGAATTTGCTACCACAAATTTTCTTTCTGATGGCACAATATATATATATCCATGCCTCTCTACAATATAATACCCATGTTTTCTTCTATCCTTATTTTCTAAATGACTTCAAAAATCCCTAAAGCCTAGAATTGTGGCTATACCAAGGTTGACTATTGTTTGTGCTATTTGATGTTATTAAGGGACAAATGTATTATCATGATTGTTTGAGAAAAGATTTTTAACACCATTTTTATAAGGTAGGTTTAAAATGCATATAAATAACTCATAGGAATTATGAGTAAGTTTACCAAAAAATAAGAATTCCCTCTTAAGGCTCAGGTGAGCAAAACCAAACTTCTATTCCGTCAGCAAGTAATTACGGAGTGTCTGCTCTTCCAGAAGTATTCTAGATATGAGAAATATTGCAATGAGGGAAACAGATAAAGCTTTTCCTATTATCAAATACCATTAGTATTTTAATGGAACTAACCACAGATGCTACTTTTTGATCTGTCCTTTCAGGAAAATATTGCAATGTGGCATGAGGGCCTGTGACTGCCATCTCAGGATTCTAGAAGGCTGAGGCAGAATTGCAAATTCAAGCCCAACCTGGGCAACTTGGTAACCCTGGCTCAAAAAAAAAAAAAAGGCTGGCAATGTAGCTCAGTAACATGGCCCTGGATCCAGTCCCTAACATGGAAGAAAAGAAAGAAGGCAGAAAGATGGGAGAAAGGAAGGAAGGAGAGAAAGATAGGTATTGGTACTGCAGTTGCACAAAAGGAACATGAATGAAATGCGTACAGTACTATGATTTATAAAAGAAAACACTGAAAACAAATGCTCATAAATGGAAAAGTAGGTGGATAAATATAGATTATTTGTTCAATCAAATACTGTAAAGTAGATAAGCCAAATAAACATGAGATACAATTATCAACATGAACAAATCTCAAGTGCAACAATGCCTGAAAAAAATATAGAAGTATTGTTAAAAAACCAGGACCATTTTTTTTTTACATATATATGCTAGAAATTGAACCCAAAGCCTTTGCATCAAGCTACATCCCCTGCCCCCTTTTAAAATCTGATACAGGTTCTCACTAAATTGTTAAATTACCCAGGTTGGGGTGAAAGTCAGTCTACCTAGTTCAGCCTCCCCAAAGTGCTGTGATTTTTGGTCGTCCAGAGCTACATTTAAGTAAGCTTGTAAAACTTGACACATAATACTCTGCATTCATGTGAAAGGTAAAGATGCAGTTTGGGGTAGCAGTTACTACCCTCTGAGAAGGAAGTGATAGAGGGAAATGGGTGGGAAAGGGATTCACAGGAGCCCTCAAGGGTATCCTAATCCCTCTCAGAAACATTTGGAGCATGTGAGAATTGATTAGGTGAAACTAGCTGTGAGTATGTGGGTGCTCAACACATCAGATCTATTTTGCTATCACCTTTGCAATGTTTTTGGTGCCTCCTTTACTAGATTGATTTCCTCCTGCACTCGTCCCATACCAACCCACCCCCAGAAAACACTGCACGTCTCCTGAAGAATCCTCTGCTCCTAGTTCTGATGGTGAAGCTCCTATGGCCAGGTGGGGAGGCTGCAGATGGACAGGAGAGAGGAGCCGAGCACAGGTGTCTGGCTTCAATGCAGAGAAGCAGCAAAGGATGGAGTGGGTTCACACCAGCCTATCTGCTGCCTGTCTTTGCAAATCTGCTACCAAGCAGGTCTTTGGCACCCTTGTCACATGGAACTTCATTCCCAGATCCCTTCAATAGCTCTTGTAATGTGGAGGGACCCATTCATTTTGTTCTGCTCCAGAGAATCTGGTGAACTTACACCTTTGAGGCTTTATAAGTGGCAATGTGTGCACTAGGACTTTGTAGAAGCCGGTTCCTCTCCTTGGGAGAATCATCTTTTCTTTGGGCAGATGCCAGCCCTCTAAGTCACCTTTGTCCAACTGCCTGATTCTTGTAAGAGCAAAGCATTGTTTTAATTATACAACTTTGGCTCCCTAATCTCTTATCATATAACTGTGCTCACTAAAGAGCTAAGCTTTCTCCTTGAACCAAGGACAACACAGCAGAGCCAAGGGACCTGACATAGTCTTGTGACCAATGTCAGTTTCTCTGTTTCCCAGCTCCACCTACAACTTCCTGTATATTGAGACTAGGCCAAGGTGATCTTTGGTCCAAGGTGCCTCTCAGTAACATGATATACTCTCTTCTCTTCTTATTCCTCCTCCTCTTCTTCCTCTTCTTCTTCCTCTCTCTCTCTTTGTCTCTCTCTTTCTCCTTCTTTCTTGATTTCCTGCTTTTGTTTTCTTTCCCTAATTTTTTCTTTTTTGAGATAGAGTCTCACGATATAGTACTGGCTGCCAAGCTCACGATCTTCCTGCCTCAGCCTCCTGAGTGTTGGGACTACCATGCCTGGCTTTATGTTATGACTTGATTTTGCTTTGGGTGCATTCCACTCCATTATAAATCACTTTATTTCTTCATCGCTTCATTTTATAGGAAGTATGGCATTCTCTCAATCACTCTGTCCCAGTATCTTTTCCTATAGAAACTTGTGTTTTCTTATTGGGTCTTTCAAAAGGAAAGAGGGGTGTGTGTGTGCACGCGTGTGAGTGTGTGTGTGTGTTGGGGTGTGGTGAGGAAGGAGTGATGCTGCCTTTTTAGCACCTCGCTTTGTTCTCACTGCCTCCCCACACTGCCCACCATCCTCTGTGTCCTAGGCCCAGCTGCCCCCTCTTAGGGGGCTCAAACACTTGGCTTGTGGTTTCATCCTAGTGAGGACTGACCCCAAGCTCATGCTAACATAGGTTCCCCGGCTCGGGCTGATCATTTCTCATCTGTAATGAAGACTGAAGGCAACAGTGTGTGGATTCCAAAGAAAGTCTTATGAGCAAACCCTGTGCCAGCAACCTGTGATCTGTGCCCAAGCCTCTCTTTCACTAGAATAATTTTGAAGTCCTGAGACACTCACTGGACCTGCTCACAGCTTTGTCTTTTTTTTTTTTTTTGTGGTACTGAGTATTGAACCCAGAGCCATGCACTAACCTACATCCCCAACCCTTTTTATTTTATTTTGAGACAGGGTCTACCTAAGGCTGGACTCAAAATTGTGATCCTCCTGCCTCAGCCTCCTACAGTGCTGGGATTTACAGATGTGCACTACTACTCCCAGCCCACTCATAGCCTTGGGGGTATTGAGTCCAGACCTTCAGCCATCATCAAGATTTCTGGCCACCCGAGTCCCCCCACCTTTATCCACAGTGGTGTTGCTGGACTCCTGCCCCATCCTCGACTCTCCATTTAGCATTATTAACACACAGCCTCTTAGCCCTTTCCTCATGTTGCAAAGCACAGTTGGAGAAATTTTAAGAAATGTACTTATGCCAAACCAGTTTTCAGCTCTTGACAATTGCTTTTATAACTTCCTGTATTTTTTTTTAATAAAATGTCTGGCTTTCTCCTGAAAGTGGCTTTTCTAGGCCATCTCTGCTCTCTTGCAGCCTCAATTCTTCTCTCCCAACCGCCCTCATCTTTACCCAAGGACTTTGCCAGGGATGGGGCTGAAACTGGGCAGACTCTGGTTCCTGGCACAAATGTTCCCCTCCTCATCCCTGAAACCTTTGTCTATTTTTATTTCTACATCTGTTCTCTCTTCCTTTGTTGCAGTATCAGAGCATTTCCTCTTCCTCCCTGGAGTTAATCCATCTATCTGGGCTCAAAATTCCTACATCTGAGCTGAGAAATTTTATTCCTATAGCCTATTATTTTTGGTTAGTACTTTGTGGTTTTCCCTCTTTGGGGAAAGTGTAAGTTCCTCCCTTGTGCTGGATACAGTGGATCTGAAAGTGAATAAAATATGTCTCTTGATGCAGTCCAGCAGGAGAGATGACAAATGCTATTTACCATGACACAGTGACAAAGAGTTCTGCAGGAAGGAGCAATTATTCTCATTGTGAATTTGTATTTCCTGTTCTGCCACTGAGCCATTTTCTCCATTCTAGCAGCAGAATACATAGAAAAGGATAAAGTGGGTGCAAACATACTTATTTTCCTAATTTCTTCTTCCATTCAGAAAATAAGTATTGAGCACCTCCTGTGCACCTACAGGGTACCTGGGTGCCTACACTGCGTAGGACTGCAAGAAGCTCCCTAATGAGCAAAGACAGGCAGGGTCCCTGCACTGGTGACCTTTGTGGATAATCAAAATGTCAAGCTTTCATCACACAAAGGAGTGTGTATTGTGGTGAGAGCCGAAGATGGGTGGTGACGGGCTCCGAAGGAGTATCAGAGGGTGGTGCCTAATTTCAGGAAGCAGAGAAATCTTTCCTG
The DNA here is from genome assembly GCA_004027455.1 of Hydrochoerus hydrochaeris. Classification (NCBI taxonomy): domain Eukaryota; kingdom Metazoa; phylum Chordata; class Mammalia; order Rodentia; family Hydrochaeridae; genus Hydrochoerus; species Hydrochoerus hydrochaeris. The sequence goes on along the minus strand of PVLA01001446.1, from coordinate 58,556 downwards.
AGTTTAGGACCATGGAACCGGAAAGTGAAGAAAGAGTGCTGGTTCAGAAGACAAAGATGACAGGGGAGAGCATGACCAGTGGAGGGGCCAGGGCTCCTAAAGGGGAGGGAGTCTAGTAAGGACATGGGTCTTGCAGAAGGTCAGCAAGATGTTGCAGAAGGCAGCTGACCTGTGTATGAGGGGCAGCCATGCCAGAAGGATCAGCTTAAGAAATTGCATGTTGATTCAAAGACCCCTGGAGCCATTGGAGATTTTTAAGAAGGGGAGGTACATGGTCAGACATTAGACTAAGCAAGCATTCCGGCTGCAGTGGGAGGAAAAGTGTGGCGGGCTACAGTCACTCTACTTCAAAAGAGCAAAGATTTTGGCAAATTCTCTTTTCTTCCTGAAGCTTTGTTTCCTCCTTAGGACAGAGTCAGTCGATGAGAGAATCTGTCACTATCTCCTGGCCCACAGGTGAACTTCATACCTTTTGCTTAATCCTGTATTTTTTCAAAGCTCCATAGTCGTTTTTTTTTCTTTTCTATTAGGTGGAAATGTGGGTGATGAATGTAGGTCGTAGAACCCCCTGAATTTTGTGGCTTGTTCTTTTTCTACACAAAGGGTACATTTGGGCCTACTGAAGGCCCATGAGTGATAGAGTCCCCTAAATTAGAACACTTTGCTTTTTCTAATTTGCAAATTACAGTGCTCAAAGACTCACTGAGCCCAGATGACATAGACTCCTTGACCTACATTGTAAGTAATGAGCTCCTGAGCTAGGAATTGATGCGGACTCTCTATCATGAGCAGACTGGCTTATTTTAACAAATGCATTGTTTGCAAAGTCCTGGCTCATTTAAGACTTTCAGCTTTGTGTTAAGTACTGGCTAGAAAAGGGGATTTTAATTGTTTCATTCCTTCCCTTGTCATGACTGTTTTTATTAGCGGGTTAAGTTGTTCTAATTACACTAATAAATGTCAGAGATGGATCTCCAGTGCAGGGCATATGGCCTGAGAATCCAGATTTTGCTGTGCCACTTCAATCTCACTAATCAAGGCAGGTTCAGAGGGCAGAGGAGAAAAAACAAAGCTATATTTTCACCTTTTCCTTGATGAGACAATAATGACATCCTCACCATCATCCTCTCTTGTAGATCTCAGAGGCCCATGAAATCCTTAGGAGTGTAAGGAAGTCACCACATGTGGGTTAGGGTTAAGGAATTCCTGGCCTCCTGTGTGAATGCAGAGCTGCAGTACTGGGAGACATTCTCCATCTTCTTCTTGGAAAATATCACCTCGTTTTGGAGCCTGTTATGGGCTGGATAGTTTCCTCCCCCAAATTCATATTTTGACATACTCTCCACAATCCTTCAAAGGAGTCTGTATTTGGAGGGAGCCCCTTCAAGAGGTAATTAAGGTAAACTGAGGTCATTAGGGGCAGTGTGACTGTTGTCCTTGTAAGCAAAGAATGCACTTGACACACAGGTGGAGTGATGGCCCTTTGGGGACACAGGAAAGGGACCAAGGAACAAGACCCCAGAAGAAATCAGACCTGTGGAGTTCCCACCAATTTTGGACTTTTGACTTCCAAAACCATAAAGAAATGAATTTCTATTGTTTATGTCTCCCAGTTGGTGGTATTTTGTGAGGTTACCCTTGGAAAAATATAGAGCCTAATGTAGCGCCACTAAATTTATGCAAAATGTGTAAACCTGATTCAGTTTCGCTGCTTCCTGCTAGCTGGAATAAATTTGGTGCTAACAGTGACACTTTTCTCTATTTTGTGAATGAGGCTGCTTAGAGATTCATAAGCAAATAGTTATCTCTGCATCTTCCCACTCAACATGCCGCAGTTCTCACATTCATTGGCCACATTAGTGAATCAAAGTCTCCTCCCCCTCCCTCATTTCTCTTCCATCGACATACAACCAGCACTTTGGCAGGTAAATTGCTTGCAATACATAAAGTATTAATTCAGCAGCAGAGCACCTTTCACTACTTTATCCATATATCTTTCCAAGCCAAATGGTTTTTAGTGTGCTCAAGGCTATAAAGCATTTCTCCAGGAATCTGACTTTCAAAGGTGTGGTCTTTAAATGGGGAGGCAAAGTACACCCTGCCCTCATAAAAGGATCCTATAAAAACATCTCTAGCTGCTCTTATGTTCCAGTCGACAGAATGCCAGGGCTCCGTGGCTGGTTGAGAGGGTGGGGCCATGTCTCTTTGAGGAGCTGAGGAGGCTGGCTCCACTGTCCCACCAGGCTGGCTGCGGAGCAAGTTCATTGCAGTCCCTGAGGGCAGCCATCGAGTGTGGCCTCACTCTGGCTCTCACTTCTTGGCAGAAGCTTTTGGGAGAGTGAATCAGAAGCTGTCTTCCCTGGTTCTTTGAAATCTTTGGATGTGCACATACTGCTTATTTCTAGATTTGGACAAGCCAAGGCTGCTACCTCAGCAAGGACGGAAAGCAAATTTGCTTTACTATTAAAGACTCTAATCAGAAGACATTCAATGGCCAAACTTGTTGGTGAGCAGACACCAACTGACAGCAGGGACTTCACCTGGTCAAGGCATTGGATCTTTGGGCTCTGTCAGCTTCTGCCTGGATCATGGGCACCACGGAGCCTTTGTTTTAACGTGTTCCTATTCTTAGGGTGAAGAGTGGCAGTTCTCTGCCTTGCTAATTCATATTGCTCAACACACCCCTATTAAGGGCCCACCTTGTGCCAGATATTATGCAAAGTGTTGGAAAACAGTGATAAATGGATGTCTCTGGTTTCTGAGAATTGTAAAATAACCAGTGGTTGTAATCTTTCGTCCATCTCCACCACTGCTGTCATTCTATGGCTCTCTTGTCTTTGTTCTTTCTCTACCCATTTTTCCCTGCACACTCCTACCACTCAGAGGTTTGTATCCCAGAAGGGAAGCTGCAGAAAGAGAGGGATGCTTATCCTAGGGCATGAATTGCTAGAAGAGGACTTTTTTGTGTGTGTACCAGGCATTGAACTCATGACCTTGCACTTGCCAGGCAGGTGCTTATGCCACTGAGCTAAATCACTGGGCCTAGAAGAGGAATTTTATGTTTGGCTAGGAGATACTTTATGATGAATGATTCTCTTGTGCCCCTCTGATTCATGGATCCTGATGCCCTTGCTTGTGATGAAATCTGTACCATGAACTTCTGTGGCCTAGAGACCCTATGGAGGCCACAGAATGTCTGCCCCACATGAGAGACCTGCAGAGTTGGAGAGGGACCCCCAGGCTTGCATATCTGCAGTGAATGTTATCATTAACAAATCAGATGCTGCATGGCACTGCATTTCTCTGCTTCAGCTCTTAAGTACCCTGTCTATTTAAGCACCCAGCTTAGTTTCTGCTTCCTGCAAAAAGATTTATGTCCCTACATACCCAGGAATATAAGTCTTATTGGCAGTGAGCCCCAGAGAAGCATGTGGTTTGCAGAGGATGCTAGCAAATGTAATTGCTGGCAATTGTTGGTCCCAGGGCTGCCAATCATGATTTAACCCTTAACTCTGCAGGTATTATATGGGTGGAGACCAATGTAGATCCAAGATGAGTGTTCACATTAGACCCATAGTTGAGAATTTCTTCCACATCACTGACCAGCTTAATGTCTTTGCTTCTACTGCAGGAATAACCAAACATTTCACTTGTCAAGACTTGAACGGTAGCAAGCTTGCATATTAAATGCTGTTTAGTAGTGTCAACAGTATTTCTCTGAATCTTCTTTTGTTAGCTCTAACAAAACTTCATCAAATCCTACTGAAAGGAATAGCATCTGGAGCTTCATGTGATAATCCAACATTGCCTCTAATTTTGAAAGGAAAAAGTTTTAACTTGCCTTGGAAATTTAAAGGAAAGGTTACACTGTATTAGCACATTTCACGAGGCAGAATGGAATGATCAGGGGCACAGTGCCAAGACTAAATAAGAGCAAGTGGGCATAACCTTTTGTTGAGCCTGACCTCAGCCAAATGCATGATTCCACAGACTTAACTATTTGTTGAATGAATGGGCCATGAAAGAAAATTACTTACTCCTAAAATGATGAATAAGCCAGAATCCCATCAGGGCTAAAAATATAAAATCTAGTTACTTCATCCTTATTCAATATCACATTCTTTTGTTTCCTATTGGGCCATCCCAGTAAGAGTTTTCAGCTGAGCTTGAAATTAATTACAAATTACCGTCTATTAGGGAAACAGCATAGGGTGTGGTGCTTATGCCCAGAAAAAAAGATGTAAAGGGAACTATATGAGGATCTAGCAACGATGAAGCTAATGCAAGCCCTAAATCTCAACTAGGAGCAAAAACACCTACTTACCAGGTTACGGGGAGAATGAAATGAAATCGTATATGTGAAGCACCTAGTGCACTGCTGGGAACTAACAGATGCCTCCCCAGTACTAACGGTCCCCTCTCAGGCCTCCCAACACCAGCTTACGTTTATTGAATCAGATGGCTGAATTCTCCTGTTTTCTTCCATTTCTAGGATTTCATTTCTCTTTTAGTGGAAGTATCACTAAAGTAGGGATTATCACCTTTCTCTCATTCTATAGAGAGACCTCATCATGGCTAGGACAAAGAGTTACCCAATCATTTAAATGAACTTCTGTATGATTAGTCCTGGAAAACAGCTCCCCAGAACTGCAGCTTTCGAGAGGTCTGCCCTGGGGGATTTAGCAATGCTTGCTGTTTGTGTGGGAAAGAAGCCCCACTGAGTTCAGGGGACCTAGTTAGGCCACATCATTCTCCGCTCCCTGAACACTTCTGATGAGTTCAGAGTGAGAGAGATAGGACAAAACTATCCCGGTCCTTTGGGCAGCTTTTCCATTGTATCATGAGCCTCTTGGTTTCATATCATGTGGCACTCCCATTTTTTTCTGTATTGCTATTATAAAGTCCAGACTCCTCATAATGATCTTCAAAGCTTTTCATAAATCAGCAGTTATTTTTTTCCCTTCAGAATCTCACCTCCTCTCCTTGGAACATGCATAAGCCTTCATATTTGTCTATATAACTATCCCTATCTCTCCACCGAACTCCTGTTTATCCTTGGGAAAAAAAAAAATCTCTTTTACGCAGCTCTGTTTCATACAAAGCAGTTTCATAGCACTTTTATGATTTTGCAGCCTCACAGTACTTCTCACTTGTTATGTTATATTATGTTAATTATTATAACTTTATGTTTTTGTTTGACTGGATTGCAAAACCCTGAGACTAAGAGACCAAGACCTGGTAACTAGATGAAGTCCTGTGGAATAAATTAATAGATAACAGTAGATGAAGTGAAAAAGAACAGGAGGTAATTTATACTCATTTATAATTTTTATTCGCTTATTCATTTACCTGCTCCATGTTAGGGACTGCACTAGATGTATTCTAAGGTCTAATTGATGTAATCTTATTTCATGCATTTGACAACACTGCAAGAATTAACACATCTACAGATTGGTAAGTGGTTTTAAGGATAGAGTGACTTATTTAGACTAATTAAAGATGAACTTGAATTTGAATTTTGTCTGATGTGCAGGCGCCCAGGCTCTGAGCAGTATACCACGTTGGCTCAGAAGGAAAATGACAGCATTGAAGATGCAGGCTGCAATCCCTAAGCGTACTGATTTGAAGGGGGAGGTAAAACAGCCAAGAGGCTGGTGCAGCAGCTCATTTCAATTGAGAAGTGAATAAGAATAATCAATGGAAATGGCCAATAGCAAGTGATAGTTATGGACAAGGAAGAGCAAATGGGCGAACAATGCCTGCGAAAAAGCAGTTTCTCAGAGAGCGTCAGGGCAGCGCGGTATCATCATTGCTTCGGGGTGTGGTTGCCCTGGCGTCAGGTGGTGCCTCCGAGGACTGTGTGCCAGGAGCAGGCACAGGCCTGCAGCCGGATCTCCTAGGGCAGCTGTCTGGGCTCTGCTGGGATTACTACTGAGAAGCACGCTGAACAAGGAACAAAAAGACTCAGGTCCTAAAGAAACATCATGATGCAATCAATGCCTGACTGAGATCTGATACGGCACGTGAATGTGGTACCCCTCTCTAAGTATGAACCTTCGGCTCTTTAATTATTAGGATTAGTGTTAGTATTTTGAGATAGGATCTTGCTGAGTCACTAAATTGCTCAGGCTGGGCCTGAACTTGTGATCCTTCTGCCTCAGCCTCCCAGAGTGCTGGAATTATAGGTATGCATTACCATGCCTAGAACTACATGGGAGTTTTTGACCATAAACTACCATTAAAACTCTTTCAATATCTCTTATTTTGACCAAATATGCTATTTGCTGAGCTATAATATTTGGTCTGACACTGAAAATAGAATTTATCTGATTAACGTATTTCAAATCCTGAACATTAAATGAATTCTACTATTCCTGTTCTGCCTTTTTGTAGACTTTGGTTCTATATTATAAAGTCAAAGTAGTTTATGGACAACAGATTACTGGGAAGAGAAGGCAGGATGCAGTCAGAACCACTGTGAATTCCTTTCCATTCTCCCTCTCATCTTGCATTATTACAACTCACTGATATGAACTTCCCCCTTTTAAAATTTTTTTTAAATTTTAAACTCAAAAGTAAGGATGAAAACAATGATACAGAATTTCAAAACAAAATAATAGGAAATTAACACCAGTTAATATATTGCATACTGTTATCTTCAAAATAGTTGTTCAGATTACAAGATTAGGCATAAAAAAATGAACAATGGAAGCACAAACTGTTCTTTTTGATGAACTAACAGTATAGTTAGCTATGTCTATCTTGTATATATTAAAACATTTACCAAGATGAAAATTGTACTTAGTGGGAGAAGAGCGAAATAAATATTCTCTTAGAAAGTTGTGCTTTCTTTCAAGGAAGCATAATTCTTTCATAGACACTTAATTCAATTCAAAAAGAGACTTGAAGATTTGGCAGCAAACTCAAGCATTATGAATGAAATTAAAATGCCCACGTCTATGCCAATTGTACTATGTAGAATCACATTATCCCTTTAAGCTCTCATGAATTCAGTTATTTTGAGTCCTAGTGACCCATGAAGAAAAGCTCTTGGGTTAAATGCTTTTTGTTTATATCCCAGAATTTTTTTAAAAAGGTAACTGTAGAAATTCCATTGATGTCCAGGTATGGTCCATTTGGAGGACAATCTACTTTGCTAGCACAAAATATAAGACTTTTGATATTTTTGGTCACTGATGTTCTGCAGATAGATATGTTAGGCTTTTCATTTTATTTATACTGGACCTAGATTTATCACATTTGAAACACTTGGTTTCAAATGTGTGCGTGGGTATGTGTAGAAAGTCTGCTAGGGAAACCATCAACCCACATTTCCCCTGTACATTTAGAATGTAATTCTAGAAGCTGGGTCACCTGCGAAGTCACTTTGGAATTTAATATCCTTTTTTTTTTAAGGAGCCCATAGGGACGAAGTATCATATGTGTGATGTGGGAATCTGAATCATTTTCTTCTTTTACATTATGCAACATTTTTAAAACCACATGTTCATTCAGCTGTTTCTCATCAGTTTTGTTTTGTTCCCATATAAACGCATACATATAAAGTAAAACGATTTTAATGAAGAAAAATTTCTGTTTCCCCTTAAAGTGTCTTTGATGATGGAATTCATGTAAAGCTCTGAATAACAAAAGTATACAAACTCCAAGCTAGAATTTAAATAAAAATGTAGTCCTGATTGTTTCTTTTGTTTCATCTCCCCTTTTCAAATATGTTCCTTCATTCGTTAGTCCTCTTTGAAGCCACATGGGAAGAGCACAGTCTCGAAATAATAATAAAGGTTTTTGGGTTCTTTTTAACAAGAAAAGATAGTTCACTAGAAAGTTTTTGCTAACAAGGCAAAAACAGAGAGAATGAGTGTTCAGAATGCTTTGCGACAGACCTTGTTTCATCCATGTGAAAGCAGTTCAATGTACTGGATTTATCTGATATGTAGTGACTACAGTTTTCAGCTGTCTTTGTGTGTGACCCAGGCAAATCCAAGAGGTGTAGCATCTCTCACAGTGTAGCACTGCTAGCAGTCAATTTCAAAAAGTGAAATAACACTTTAGAAAATATTGATTGCAGCTTTCCTACTGAATTTCATAGAGATAAAGAGCAATAACTTAGACATTTTTAAAGTTTTAGAGCTTAAAAATATTTAGAGTCTTGATGTGTTTCCATTCTCTCATTTAATCTTCAAGAATTTGTATTCCAGCTGGAGTTGGTGGCACACATCTGTAATCTCAGCATTTGGGGGGCTGAGGAAAGAGGATTTTGAGTTCAAGGCCAACCTGGACTATATAGTGAGATTAGGTCCCAGTTTGAAAAAAAAAACGTATGTCTCTTACCATGAATCTGAAACTTGAGGAATTTTAACCCCACAAAGATAACTAGAATGAATTTTGTGTCACGGGGCATGTTCCCTGTGGCAGTGTGGCCTACCACACTAGGGTCACATGCACAACTATAATAGGTTAATTAGCAAGACCAGCCCCAATCAGCCTTGTGCTTCTCTGAGTTAATGCATTTTCCATTTTGTTTCTGGTTCTTACTGGGTCATGGTAAAGAAATGAAAGACCATTTCTACATAAAATGAGATCACGGGTTATTGTATTTCGGAGAAGAGACCCATGATCTAGTTATCTCTTGAAAGCCCCAGCCAGGTGCATATGAGGGTTTGGGAGGATTTCTAGATATAAACCATAATGCTGTGTAAAAACTGAGGCTCACAAGTGAGTCAAAGTACCTGCATTGATTTTGCAATTAAAACTGTGAGAAAGACAAGACTGTCAAGGCCAAAAAATGGGGGAAAGGAATAATTAATAATTATGCAAAGACCAGACTCTTGCACATGGAAGATGTTTAGTGAAAGAGATCCGTATGGTCTCACAAAGTCTAGAAGGAAATATGGTCAACAGAGACAAGGCCAAGCAGAATGGAGACTAAGCAAGAAGAAAGCAGTTTCAGCACGGTGGATTCACAAGTATGTTGCTGGGGATCAAGAAGATGAGGGAACTTACTGAATCCAGACTTCAGCATATACTGTGTGTTCTTGGGAAAAATATTAATCAATTGAATCTTAGTCCTTCATATATTAAATTAAATTAATATCCATAACATATGAGTGTCATGAGAAATGAATGACACCATCTATCTTAGTTGTTTAGCCCGGAGCTAGACAAATAGTGACACTCAACAAAGTGGCTATGCTATTTCTCCTCAGAGAAGTTTGGTATATAAAGGAAGGAGAAAGATATAAATTTGGAAAATTAGCAGCGTTAAGGGAAGAGCTCTCTTGAGTGATCAAAGCCTTAAGCGCCTGCCTGGAAAGCGCAAGGTTGTGAGTTCGATCCCCAGTACAAAAAAAAAAAAAAACAAAAAAACCCCACAATCATGAAGTCAAGCAGAGGGACTAGATTTAGGCAAGAGAAGATGAACTGTGAGAGAGGGTTAGAGAAATGAGAAAATATACGGAAACTTTGATCAAGGGAAATGGATTCTAATGTCACCTTGTCAGGTCAGCTCGTGGGCCCCCCTATACTATACAAACGTCTTCCATATGCAGGATTCTGGTTTTTGCATAATTATTAATTATTCCCCCTCTCATTTTTGGCCTTGACAGTCTTATCTTTTTCACAGTTTTAATTACAAAATCAATGCAGGTACTTTGACTCATTTGTGAGCCTCAGTTTTTATATAGCATTATGGCTTATACCTAGATATCCTCCCAGCCCCTCACATGTGCCCACATACTGAGAGCTTTTGAGTCCTCCTTTCTGACATGCCCCATGCTGGCTGATAACTCCAGCCCTCTGGGTGACTGCAGTTTGATCTGTACCAGGCTAACAATAACCTTTGTGTTAGTCAGACTTCTCAAAACAAAACAAAACAAAACAAAACAAAACAAAAACACTAGGAGACTAATAGCAGATTTTGTATATTAAACAGGAGAGAGAGAGACAGAGAGACAGGGAGAGACAGGGAAAGACAGGGAAAGAGAGAGACAGAGAGAGATTATGAGAATTAGCCATTAGCTCATGTGAACAAGAAGGCCCCAAAGTCCCATTATCCACTGTCTCCAAACAGTGGAGACAGTGGTGTGATTCAATCTCCCAGTAGTAGTTCTACTCTGTGTTAGAAGACCCAAGAACCCGGAGTGCCAATACCTAATGGCGGGAGAAGATGATTGTCTTAAATCAGAAAGATGGAATTCACCCTTCTTCGGTCTTAAGATTAGAAGGCTCCAGGATAGCATGAGCTGCGTAACAATATCCTGACTCAAACTTTCCCTGCTACCCCCTCTCCCATGCAAAACAAAAACAAAACCCTTAAGAGATTAGAAGGTCTTTCTAAATCACAGATACATAACCTTATAACCTGGGAATGGACACACTGGTAAGTGCCTTACAAGTCCTGTAAGGCACTGTAGGATGACTTCAGGGAAGGATTCAAGGATTGATATTGATATAATATGCAAGAAGGACACAAAGGACACTAAACAGCAGAAGACATTGCTAAAAGTGTCAGTCTTTGGGAACTGCAATGTGAAAGCACAGGTTATTTATTTACAGGAAGAGAAATATTGAAATCAAATGCGTCCTTCTCCACCATTAGCTTGTTCAGGCCCTGGATGAGTTCAGGGGTAAGCTGCCATCCAAAGAGAAGCCCAGAATCATTCCATCATGTCCAAGGGGACATTCTGATTACTGGCAATGAGAGTGTCCATTTCATCCATTTAAAAACACCCTACTGAGCTGGGTATTGGAAGTAGGCAGAGCTGAGAAGGTATTCTCAAGGCTGCCAGCCCAAGCTGAATCGCCTCAGCATGGTCCAGTACTCAGTTCCATTCACTGCTGCAGGGTGAGTTTCCTCATCCCTAAAATCCCTAACCTGTTAGAACACAGGAAGCTGGATTAGAAGATCCCTGATGGGTCTTCTCACTTCTTAATCCTGAAGTTCGCCTACAGGATTGCCCTGGAACCTGGAGAGGCCATGGCAGGAGGCAGGTAGGAAAAGAGCAGACTGCCCGGGAGGAGGTCCTCAGGGCTGCCTGCAGCTGCTGGCTGGGGGGCTGTTTTCACTTGAGGGATGTGAGCCTTAGGCAGAGACAGGGGCACAGTCACGATTTGGGGGAGATCTAAATATTTCCAAAAGCAACTCCTGGGGCCAGTTTTGTAAACAGTTCCTGGTGGAGGGTGTGCTTAATTCCTCTAGCTCTGCCCTCCCGAGAGTTTCCAAGGCCTTCTTCCAGCACTGAGAGAGTAAAGGGCTCAGCCCCGCTTTACAACTTTACAACCGTCAAAAGCAGCTCCTATTTTCAGTGGGAAACTTTGATTTTACACATATATATATATATATATATATATATATATTATGTTTGTTTGTTTTTGCTTAGGCATGTAGTATTGGTTAAGCAGGGTATAGTAGTCATGCTGTAATCCTGGCACTCTAGAAGCTGGAGCAGGAGGACTGCTTCAAGTTCAAGGTCAGCCTGGGCTACACAGAGAGACCCTGACTCAAAAAAAAAAAAAATTGGTTAAGAGAAGCATGAAAAGGAAACCAGACTTGCTTTTCTTTCTTTCTTTCTTTCTTTCTTTCTTTCTTTCTTTCTTTCTTTCTTTCTCTTTCTTTCTTTTCTTTCTTTCTTTCTTTCTTTCTTTCTTTCTTTCTTTCTTTCTTTCTTCTTTCTTTCTTTCTTACTTTCTAGATGGCATCTTGCTATGTTGCCCAGGCTCATCTAGAGCACCTGGTTACAAGGGATCTTCTTGCCTCAGTCTTCCAAGTGTCTAGGACTGTAAGTTAATACCAAAAACAAGTTATTTATTTTTCTTAAAACAAATACATGTTTTAAGTAAAAATCCTTTTCCTAATTCAAAGATGAGATTATTGCTATTGATGGAGAATGAATTGGTCTATTCAGGCCATAAACAGGATAATAACACTAGTATGAATACCAAATGCTATGAGCCTATTAATAACAGTTTTTATCTGCTTATAAGCTTACTGCTTCACAAGAACTAATTTAAAAAACCCATGTTAATAGGTTGCCATGGTAGTAAGTAGATACACACAGAAATGTTTGCATCCATCAAATTCATTCTTAGTTCCTGAAACACAATTCAGTTTGGGCAGTAAATGATTATTTCATAATGTTATAACATATTTAGAAGGATATGTTAGTAATGAAAAGATTTGCAAGCATATATTCACATATATATCAAATGTTTTTAGTTTTTTTATGTTTGTTTCCCATAAAAGATTTTTCTTTACTGAATGTAAAAGCCAGATTTAACAATTTCATTTTACTGTTTTGATTAGTTTTTTGTGTTTGTTTTTGTTTTGTTTTGGTTTGGTTTGGTTTTTGTCAGGGTCTTGCTATGCAGTTCAGGCTGGCTCTGTACTCACTGTGTAGCCCAAACTGGCCTCCACTTTGTGGTAATTCTCCTGCCTCAGCCTCCCAAGTGCTGTTATTACAAGCATGCATCACCACACCCAGCCCCTGCTTGTATTTTAATCTATTGCCCTGGCTCCTGGGCATGCAGAGGGTCATCAGACTATGGCCCTGAAAGGCAGAGGTTGTCTAGCCAGCAAGGAGGTACAGAGCAGGGAGAGGAAACACACAGTCACCATCTCTCAGTGCCTGAAGCACTGCCTGAGGAGCATCAGGAATCCAGGCCCCAGCTGTGGTGTGGAAGGCGCAGGGGGCAAGTGTGAGCCTACCAGCGGAGCTCTTACGGTGACTGCAGCGGGTCAAGGACTCTGGGCCTCAACCCAGACCCCGTGTCGAGGATACCTGACTTCCTGCAGCCAGACGCCTTCTGCAGGGGCTCAGGTAGGAATTACTGACCTCACACTCTGGGTCACATGATAAGCAGCGACCGTGTGTGAGCTCTTTATTGATGTAGTGTTTGTCTTTTAAAAATTGTTAAAGCTGGGAGTGGTAGTGCACTCCTGTAATTCCAGCACTGTGGGAGGCTGAGGCAGGTGGATTACAAGTTTGAGCCTGGTTTGGACAATTTAGCCAACGTAGTAAAACCTTGTTTCAAAATTAACAAACAAACAAAAAAACAGGAAAAGGCTGCAGATATAGCTGAGTGCGAGAGCCCTGGGTTCAACCCCCAGTACTGCCAAAACTACAAAGTTTGAAAGGCTGTTAAAAATGGTGTGGGTGCTTCGTAAGGCGGTGACTCGCTTCTCTGTCACTGGAAGCAGGGCAGCAGAGCCGGGTGGCCGCTTATCACAGGCACTGCGTGGGGCTCCTGATTGAGGGTTAGGTTCAAGCAGATGGGTCCACGTCCTCGTGATTCTGTGGGTTTTGCAGGGAGGAGTAGGACCTCTGCGGTGATCTCCGCCCTTCCCTGCCGGATGCCGGCTGCAGTGCGTTTTTGGGGAAATACACTGTGTGAAGTGTTATTGGCCAGGTGGTATTAAATGGGTCCAATGTTTTTTCAGACTTTTGCCCTAAACCAACCTTAACTTTATGAAAAACATCCACTAATGTTGACTATGCAGCTTCTGCTAGGTTTTTGAGCGACTCCTCAGATTGTTTTCAAGTGGAGATTTTATTAAACTAGTTCCCCTGAGTCTGTGACTCATTATATTCTAACATCAGTTTTTTCTTTTCTATTCTATTCTTTCTTTTCTGTTTTTCTAGCTTGCTTGCTCTTTCTTTCCCTTTTTTTCTTCTTTCTTTCTTTCCTTTCCCCTTTCCTCATTAATAGAAATCAAACCCAGGGATGTTCCATTGCTGAGCTATGTCCCAGCACTTTCTATTTTCTATTTTGAGACAAGATCTCACTAAATTGCCCAGGTAAGCCTCAAACTTGGGATCCTCCTGCCTCAGCCTCCCTAGTAGCTGAGATGACAGGTGGTACCTCCATGTCTGGCTCAAATTATAATTTATTTCCTTCAACATCCATAATAATCTTCCTTCGTAGTCATATTTTCTTAAATATGTATTTATCTTTACCTCATCATTTAACCTCTAAGCACATAGAATCAATCTTGATTTTAAACAACATGAGAGTCAGGTATGGTGGCACATGCCTGTAATCGCAACAGTCAGGAGGTTGAGGCAGAAAGATTGCCACAAATTCAAGGACAGCCTGGGCTACAAAGCAAGACTTTGTCTGAAGAAAACCCAAAATAAATAAAATAAACAACATGATGTTCTTTCTGATTTTACTTATTTGTCTCTACAAACACTTTATGGTAACCAGCTCTTGCCTCGTTGCTAGACACCTGCACAGTAACTGCTCAAACTCCCACAGGTTGGGTTGTGCAGCTGTGAGGCTGGTTCTACTCCAGCCACTTAGAAGACCGCAGCTCCAGAGTGCAGCTGCCACTAGGAAGATTGGCTAAGAACAGGCAGACGCGCACTGTGACCTGGGAGGGAAGCCCAGGGGCTGAGGCACACAGGAAATGAGATAGGGAAGCAGGTAGGGGGCACAGGCGGGATATAAACAGTACACAGGGAGACAGGACGTGGAGGAGGCAGGAAGGCAGGAAGGCAGGAAGGGAGGGAGGGAGGGAGGGAGGAAGGGAGGGAGGGAGGGAGGAAGGGAAGGGAAGGAGGGAAGAAGGAAAACTGGGAGGGAGGGAAGGAGGGAAGAAGAGAGAAAGGGAGGGAGGGGGAGAGAAGAGCACAAAACAGAGGTGGAAAGAAAAAAAGTGGTACAATTGTCCTAGTTTTTCCTTTTTTGTTTTTGTTTTTGTATATGTTTTTAAACAGGCGAGACTCTCATCTACACAGATTTCTCAAATGCAAGGGAAGCGCTATTCTTTAGAAAAAAATTAAGCTTTGAAAAATAAAATAAGTGTTCAAAGAGACAAGAGACATTTGCTGCTATAGAAGAGCCATTCTGGAGTTAATGATTTACTAGAAGCATAAACTCGCAGGGCTGGTCTGAGCTGTGTGCTTTCCACAGCAAACTACAAACTGAGAAAAAAGTGATTCAGGGAGAAATCAGCCTCACAGCAAAACCTGTGACAGTTGTATAGCACTATCTCTCTGTTAAAGAATTTTAAAATCTTATGAATATATGCATATTTTTAATAAAATGGATTTAAAGATTAGTCTATTATTTATTTTTATGGCACTGGAGATTGAACCCAATTTTTTATTTTGAGAAAAGATCTTGCTAAGTCATTAAATTTCCCAGCCTGGGCTCAAAATTGTGATCCTCCTGCCTCAGCCTCCCAGAGTGTCTGTAATTCCAGTTGTTTTGGAGCCTAAGATAGGAGAATTGTAAATTCAAAACTAGTCTAAGCAACCTTGTCTCAAAAACTACAGTTAGAAAAGTAAATAGAAAGAAAAATTGCACAATAAACTCTAATGCTAAAGCAAATTATTTGTAACTTATTTGGCAAAAAGGGGCAGTGATTGTAGTATTAAGGCCAGATAGGACTCAATGACTTCCGCTTTGCACAGACTTTGGTTCCTTGGTCCAGGTGTCCCATGAGTGACCTGAGAATCCTATTCCCAAAATGTGTGACCGAGTAGAAGGTACTCACTCCCCTCGGAGGAGGAACACTCTGTCAAGGTAGACAAGATTGTAAGATGTATCCAATTAGGAAGTTTTTAAAATACTGTGATGCTTCTACCAAACACTTGTTTCACCACCTGTGCCAAGACTCTTTAAAAGAGTTTCTCATCTGCAAAATAAAGAATGTGAGGGAGATAATTTCTAATGCCCCTTTAAGTTCTGTTTTAGCTCAGTTCTGTAAATCTGTTTTTTTTTTTCTTTTCTTTTCTTTTCTTTTTTTTTGCTTATGGCTTCTTTTTCCCCCAGCCTACATTTCATGTACAGAAGCTAATTATCATCAGGCTATCACCCACTTTCCTCACAAGTTGCACCCAACTGCACAATGGTGAGTGTAATATACTTTTTCTTAATGGGTTTTTGTCCTAAATTTCCTTATTGGGAATTTTCTAGTTCATTCATTGGAGAGGAAGAAAGAAACACATTTTTGTTCAACACTTTTCTGGATTGTTATTGAATTCATTGTACAAAAATAGTCAAAATAGCAGAGTAGATAACAAGAGGATTTTTAAGTAATTACACTACTTCGCTTTTTCCCTGCTGTGTCTTTTTTCCATAAAGTAGTATATTAAATATAGTTAAAGTGATAATTGTTTGCAAGATACTTGAGCTACATATTTTTGAACAACAGGGTTCTTTTATGGCTCTCAAAACATATAATACTTGTTTATTATTGATTCTTGATTGTGTGTTGCTTGGAAGAGGTGTTAATCAAGGTGAGTAATGTTCCTCCAATATTAGAAATCTTTCCATCTCAGTAGCTTGACACAATTGAAGTTGGTTTCATGCTTACTTCCTGGAATGTGTTTTGGCAAATGTTCTGGTTGGTCTAGGCTCTAACAAACTTCCAGTAAACAGAGAAAGGAGCTTTGGAGATTATAAATATTAGGTCCTCATATGTTACACATTATTGCTCAAACCCATGCCATTGACTTGGAATTAGTAACAGTACCACTTGGGTAGAGTTGGGTTAGGAAATGTCATCTTTCTTTGTGCCTAGGAGGAAACTGAGTTGACTTGGTAAACACACAGAAGTGTTTCTGCTGTGCTCATCTACTCCAATGAGTCAATTTGCAATGAGTTGAAGGAAAGGGACCTGAAGTGGAAATTGGTTTATTCAGGCAAAATTGTTATAATCAAAATCATTTTGCATTTCTTCTGACTAAATGATTTAAAAATAACGAAGTGGTAGAAGGCTAATATGGGGATGGAAAAGATAA
Organism: Hydrochoerus hydrochaeris; assembly: GCA_004027455.1. NCBI lineage: Eukaryota > Metazoa > Chordata > Mammalia > Rodentia > Hydrochaeridae > Hydrochoerus > Hydrochoerus hydrochaeris. The sequence continues at coordinate 41,793 of PVLA01001446.1, read as the reverse complement.
CTGCTGAGTAGGAAAAAAGAAGTGTATTTATTTCTATGAGAAAGGGGATTATTTACAGGGGCTGGATATAATCTATTTTTGCTGGATACTCCACCTCTCATTCTTTTAAAGTCTAATGATGCCACTGGATTTAACATTAAAGTCTCTCTTAGGATGCAACATTAAGAACTTAGGAAGAGCAATTTATATTCAAAGTTAAGTATGGAAACAGAAATAAATAAACTAAGAAATAGTAAAGCAATGAAGAAAATCAATGAAATTTTTGAGAGGATCACTAAAAGAGATAGGCATCCAGTGAAACTAATGAAATAGAAGACACAAATGACTAATATCAAAATCACTACAGATCATTCAAACATTAGAAGAATAATAAGGAAATATATTTCAAAACTTTATCTCAATAACTGATAATATGGATGAAATAATGCACTTCTCTGGAAGCTCACACTGAAGTAGAATAGCCGATTTGTATGCATTTGTTTGCAATAAGGAAATTTGCTTTATTTGTAATAAGAGTATTTGTTTGTTTCTAATAAGGAAAGGCTAAATGCTGAATTAGGTAAGACTATTATCACTTCTGTTTGGTTTCATACTAGAGTTCCTGACCAGTAAAAAAAGAAAAAAAGGCTCTTAAAAGACAATAAAACTATCACTTTTTTGTTGTTGTCATTGCACTGTGGATGGAACTCAGAGGCGCCCTACCACAGAGCTGCACTCCTAGTCCTTTACTTTTTGTTTTGATACAGAATCTTACTTAGTTGTCCAGGATGGCCTTGAACTCACAACCCTCCTACCTCACTCAGCCTCCTAAGAAGCTGGGATGATAGACATGTACCACTGTGCTCTCCTTAAAGCTGTCTTTATCCACAAATGCCATGATTAACTATGTGGAAAACCCAGAATTTTATTTTAAAACTAGTAGAAATAAAAGTTAATTTAGTAAGGCCACAGGATACATGATTAACATATAAAATAAATTTTATTTCTTTATGCTAATAGTGAAAAGTACAATAATTAAAAATATAATATGGTGTACAATGATATCAAAAAATATGAAACACTTGGGTGTAAACTACATAAAATATGTACAAGCATTCTTCACTGAAAACTACATAACTTTGCCAAAAGAAGTCAAAAGAAACCTAAAAATATGATAAAATAGTGGCTAGATAGATATATAGATAAGCAGACAGATGAATAAGTAATGTTCATGCTTCAGAAGACTGAGATTGACACTGTCAATTCTATCCATATTGACTTATAGATTCAGTGCAATCCTAATCAAAATCCCAGTAGAAATTTTAAAAGAAATCAACCAGTGAACTCTCAAATTTATACAGAGAATTTAGAGAAGTTAAAACAATTTTAAATAACAGAAAGTGCGACATTGTGATCTATTTGACATCAAGATTCACCATAAGGCTAATAATCGAAAGTGTGTATTAGTGTAAAGATAGATACATAGGTCAATGGATGGAAGAGAGAATTTTTAAATATGTAGATGAAGCTGGGTGTGGTGGTGTATGCCTGTAATCCCTGCACTGGGGAGGCTGAGATGGGAGAATCACTGTGAGTTCAAGGCCAGCCTGAATTGCATGGTGAGACTTCTGTCTCAAAAAGACAAAAACAAAAACAAAACAAAATGTATATGGACAAGTGATTTACAGCAATGTAATTAAATGAGGAAAGTATAACTTTCAAGAGTGGAGTAGTAACAACTACTAGGTATCTGTATGGGAGAAAAGGACCTTCTACCTTCATTTTTCATATATGTAGATATATATATATATATATATATTCAACTCATAATGACTTGTAGAAGTAAACATAAGAGCTAAAACTTGTAGCAGCACAGTGATATTGATTAGGCAAATATTTCTTAGGACATAAAATACAAACCATAAAAAAAAAATGGGAGATTGGATTTGTGCTCTTCAAAAACTCAAGAAACTGAGAAGGGCAAACAAAGACAAGGAGAAAATACATGTTTGACACAGGATTTGTATTCAGGATATAGACAGAATTTCTGATGGGCCTGGTAGTGGTGCATACCTGTTATCATGGTGTTCTGGGAGGCAGAAGGAGTGAGAGTTCAAGCCTAGCAGGCACAACTTAGTGATTTAGAAATACCCTGTCTCTAAATTTAAAAAATAAGAAAAAGGGAGGAGCATTAGCTTAGTGTGAAGGTCCTCATCTCAATCCCCAGTACCACATTAAAAAAAAATTCTTACGATTCAATAATAAGACAAAAAATCCATTTTAAAAATGGACAGAACAAACAGATGCTTTGCAAAAGAAAATATCTAAGTTTAAAATAAGTGCAGCACATAAAAGGATGCTCAGTAGCATTTATTATTAGCACATACCCGTGAAACTATCATGCATTATGATTGTATACTCAAGGCTAAACTTTTTTTAAAAAACTGACAATACTGAATGTTGGCAACAATGGAGAACACTGGAACTCTCATACATTGCAGATGGAAATGCAAATGAGTATAAATAGTACAGCCACTTTGGAAAACTGGCAGATTTTTTAAAAAAACAAACATACATTAAATGTATGACCCAACAATATCACTTCAGTGTATTCATCCAAGAAAACACACATACGCACAAAAAATGTGGAGGTTCATGTCATTTTATTTGTAATAGGCAAAAGATTGACATAAACTAAATGCCCATCAGTTGGTGGGTACATGAATTAGATGCCCACACGGTAGAACACTATTTCCATTAAAGAATAATCAACTACAAGTCCATATGTGTGAATACAGATAAATCTCGAAAACATTATGCTAAGTGCAAGAAGGCAGATTCCATCTATATAGAATTCTAAAAAAGGCAAAACTGCAGTGAGAAGAAGATGATCAGTAGTTGCTAGGATGCCATGACCTGAGGAAGGGGACCGGCTGCAGAGGGGCACAGAACTTCCTGGAGGGAGGCAGTGGGGATGAAATGTCTTGATGGGGGTGATACTTACACAATTCCGTTTATCTGCTAACTCATTAAATTGGGCACAAAATCAGTGAGTTTTACAGCAGGAGTATTATGTAATACTTCATAAAAGCTGATTTTGAAGGGAAAAAAACGCCAACTTTTTCTAAGGTTCTTGACTGTGGAGTAAGAAAAAAACAAAAGCGTCACATGGCTGGGTTCACAGAGTTTAGGAGTGAAGAGATTCAAAGCTCACTTATTCTGAATTCAGCTCCAGGAACTTGTCGCCTGTTGTCACTACTAGTGGGTAAAGCAGGTATTATGTTCAGAAAAGGAGTCTTTAATGAGAGAGGTCTGATAGATTTCCTTCTCTTAAAAAACACTTAAATTTACCAAGATTCTCAAATGTAAATGTTTCTGTGCGTGTATTTTGTGATAAGAATTCCTTTAGAAATTTTAACCTACTTTGCTGAAAGTAGCAATCTTTCTCTCTTAGGAGCCCCTGAGCTCAAGGGAATTCACAAACAAGTAACATGCTTTTCCTGCCCAAAATAAGGAGACTAGATTCATCCATTCTTTAATTCAGTGAACTCTTGTTGAGCACTTTCTATGTAGCAGGCAATGTGCTCAGTGCTAGAGATGAAACAGAAGTAAGTACACATGGTGGCCTCTTCCTTCAAGAAAACTCTGTTAGATTAGCTGGAGCTTCTCAGAGTCACAATTCAGAATAAAGACAGCCTCGAATTTGTTATTGTCACTAGAGTCTTTGCAAAACACTGCAAGGGTCAGGCAAATAAGGATTGCTTTTAACCGAAGGCTCTTAAAATCCCAGAATGTTAGATGTGGGTAAGTAACAAATCCAGGTGTAGAAAAAGAAATGGAAGCCTAGGAACACAGGAGTCCTGTAGCAAAAGAAAACTGTTTCTCTATTCACACAACACTTCTGACACCTACTGTGTGGGGGTTTCCATGGCAGTCAATTCCCCAATTCTCCAAGGACACCAAGTAAGTGGCCTACTGTCCAGTTCACCTCTGACACTACCTACTGGAGTTCCTGCCTTATCTCACAAGTTGAAGGACCAAGTCCCACAAGACTGTCCCCACCTCAGATGTTAACAGCAAGTCCCAAACTATCATGTATACTGCTGACCAATCGACTACAAATCAGGGGTTCCCATGACCCCTTTTTAGGTGGACAATTCGCTGAAATGACTCACAAGACTCACAATGGCAAGTTTACTCATACTTACCAGTTTCTTAAAAGGACACAATTCAGAAGCAGCCCATGGAGGAGAATCCTAGGATAAGGTGGCAGTGGTGGTGCATACAGGATTTCCATGCCCTCTCTGAGCACACCACATCCTCATAACAATGTGTTCACCAACCTTTAAGCTCAACAAATTTCTTCCTTCATGAGTTTTTGTAGAGCCATGGGTGGCGGTGTGCACCTCTAATCCCAGCAGTGTAGGGTAAGGCAGAAGGAGGGTCGTGAGTTGAAGGATAGCCTAGGCTGCATGGCAAGACTCCATCTCAAAACAAACCCTAAACAGACAGAAAAACAAACGGCTTCAGATCCTCTACCATTCTGAAGTTCAATGGGCGGGGCTAAAATTTTAATCTTTGTATTAGTTGGTCTTTCCCATGACCAGTTCCAGTCTGAAGCTAGCCTAGATCAACTCATTAGCATAAATTCAGGCTCCATCCAAAGGAATTCCTTTAGGAATAGAAGACTTTTTTTCAGGGAGCTTAAAGAGCCTTGTGCCAGGAACCAGCAAGAAGACCAAACATAGTTCTGATGTCACCACACTTGCTTAGGCAGGGAACAGCCTGGCACCCTGTCCCTTGATTGTATTCAGCAGGAGATAACCTTTCCTGTTCCTCTGTCATCACCCCCTGCTCATTTCTGTGCTATGCCTTCTTCTTGGAAACATTCCAGGGTGCTCTTATAATCTGAATGCATATGCAGGCATAGGTCATTGCCACTCTGGAAAAAATATTACAAGTGAAATGCTTATTTCAGCAAAGAATTTTTTTAAATGGAATCTCCCTTTGATACAAATATTGCTTTTGAAAGGATTACTCTCCATTCTTGGAATGATTCTACAAGAGTGATGAGTTGTTTGAGGGAAATAGGGGCTTTTTCTCTTCAAACATTTTCAGGAATTGTTTTGATGGTAAAACATTTTCCAGTAGAGTGGGAGGCTGCACATAGATTTTCAAGGGTGAAACAGAATGGCAGCTGTAACTATGTGCCTGTGTAAAGATGTGCTGCTGACTTTAATGGTTGAGTCAACACATAGTACAGATGCTCCTCAGTTTACTAAAAAGTTACATTCAGTAACCCATCTGAAGAGCCTCATTAGGCTGAAAATGCATTGAATAAGCCTAACCTTCTAAATAACTCAACTTAATAATGTAGTACATTGTAAGGTGCTGTCTACCCTGAGATCTTTTGCCCCCAAACAGGCCTGGACAACTAGTAATGTGACCTCACAAGATTATAAGCTTTTAACTTGTTATGTGTTTTCTAGCAATATTTTTCATGACTCGATTATGTGGTGCTCAAACAAGGACGGTGTAGGCGTTATGGTTTTTATTTAGATATCCCCCAAAGCCTCATGTATTCTTAGTTGGGGCTTTTGGGAGATGATATGAGTAGCCCACTGATGAGTTTATGGCTAAATGTGCTGTTGGGAGGTGAAGCCTGGTCAGAGGAGATGAGTCACTGGGGGCGCATCAGGGGAGGGTCTATCTTCCCCCTCCTCCCTTGATCTCTCCCTCTGCTTCCTGTCTGCCATGGCATGACCACCTTCTCCTCTGCTGCCCAATCTGCCTTGGAGCCAGACAACTATGGACTGAAACCTCTATACACTGTGAGCCAAAATACACCTTTCCTCCATGGAGTGGTGGGTGGCAGGTGTTGTGTCTCAGTGATCAGAAAGTAACTGGGACAGCAGGTGACAGGAGACTGTTGTACAGGGGGAGTGGCGTGAGGAGCTAACTCTGCCTCCTGTGACCATCATAGGGGCCAGTCTGAACCACGCACACATCAGACCTTGGATGTGCTTGCGGGACTTGGGGAAGAAAGTCCAGCAGTTATCAATAGAATTTCAGCCATCTACACATGTACATGGCTGCAAATTAAGTAGACATGTAGGTTTTCCCACTTCATTATTATATTTGGGTTTATGTTATTTCATAGAATAATGTAATAAATTAAAAGGGTTGGTTTTTTTCTTAGCAGCTGTAGTCTAAGAAGTACATGAAAGCATCAAATAATATTTTGCTCCTTATAGTGTTATATCACTAGTGCTAGAAACATTATAATAAAAATAATAAAAGATAAAATTTTGTTACTTATAGGCATTAGCCATATTATGCATTTTATATGTGACCCAAGATAGTTCCTCTTCACCTGGTGTGGCTCAGGTATGCCAAAAGGTTGGACACCCATGCTACAAAACAAGAGTCATTTCCTCTCACAGTGGTGTGGCTAGCTGGAGACCACATGGTATGGAATATCTCTAGACAAGGAAAATACCAAAATTCCAACCAGGAAGTACAGGGCTGAGGATGTAGCTCAGCAACAGAGCTTGCCTGTCATGCATGAAGCCATGGATTCAGTCTCCAGCATGACAAAACCAAATAAAACAACCAAAATTTAAAGTATGGCCTCTGATGAATTGGGATCATTTCTGAACCACTGCAAAGCTGAAAAACCTCTCAGGAATAATTATAAGTCAGGGACTGTTGGAACTGTACTAACAAGCTTTATGGGAAACCAACCAATGCAATCACATGGTAACTTTGGGCCCGACTTTCTTTTGTCTTTATTTCCTCCCTAGTAGTGGGAATTAAATAGAAGGCCTAGGAACTGAGATATATCTTCAACTGTTTTTAATTTTTTTTTTTTATCTTGAGGTAGGGTCTTGCTAAATCACTTAGTTCTGTAGGGTAAGCTCAAATTTTTAATCCTCCTGCCTCAGCCTCCCACACCTTTCCTTTACTTGAGGTCTCCTATGTGCCAAACGTTGTGCAAGGCAGTACTGTTGACAAGTTTTCTTTGCACTGATGGAAATGTAGATCAGCATGATGTAAATGTCACAGCCATTGATTTTCTATGGCTATTGAAGCCTTGAAATGTGACTAATGGTGATGAGACAATAAATTTTTAAATTTAATTTTCTTTTAATTCATTAAATTGCAGGGGCCACATGTGCCAAGTAGGTATTTAGACATCAGAGTTGTGACCAGTAAGAAATAGGAAGTGTCTCAGCACTCACAATGTGCTCGCAGTGGGTTGGGTCAGATATAGATGTGGGATATTCTTCAGTGCAGTGGATAACACAGCACCAGTCTTTTGGAATCATCACCTCACACATGAATCTGTGGCATAGCTGATCAACTTTATCTACTATGTGCACATGCAGTATATTTATAGTGACAAAAAGATGTGTTTCTTTTTTTTAAGCTAAGAAGTTTGAGCAGATGGTGGTGGGGTTTCTCTTTCGGGGTCTACCGAGGTAGACTGTGATACACATGAAAGGCTACCAAAATGAATGTGAGACAACTGGACTCCACATGCAGACTTTGTTTTTTGTTTGTTTGAGACAGGGTCTTCTATACAGTTCAGGCTGACTTGGACTCACTATGTACCCCAGGTTGCCCTTGAACTCACGGTGATCCTCCTGCCTCAGCCTCTCAAGTGCTGAGATTACAGGCCTGTGCCACCACACGTGGCTCACATGCAGATTTCTAAAGAAGTTATTTTAAGAATTTGCTCCACAATCTTGGATTCCAAGGTCAGATCAAAGCTATAATCAGAAGTAAGGACCAGAGAAGCTGGGCAGAAGATGGTGATGCAAGTCACCCCCTAGTCCTGTCCTGACTTAGAGGGCAAGGCTGGGGTGCTGCTCACCATCCCCCAGCTGATGGAAGCGGCCTCCAAGAGACCCCAAGAAACAGTCACAGTTGTTCTTTATAGCTGGAAAGCACTGGGCAGGTGGCCTCAGTCAGGCTCAGGAAAGCCATTGAAAGCCAAGAAACCCAGAGTAGGGGCTTGGCCACCTGTTCTGGGGGATGACCCTGCATAACTGTGCTGGGTGGCAGGGTCAGCCCTCATGCCCAGAGTAGCTTGGTGAGAGGAAGGGGACTGTTTCTTTCAAACTGATGCAGTCATGTGTAAGAAAGTTGGCTTTCTGTTTGGGTTCCATTCAATGGGGTAGGCTGGAGAGAAACGCTCGGCAGGAGGAGGAGGTGTCCCAGTGCATCCCTAGGGCTAAGGGCAGGGGCATGGGACAGCGCTCGCCCTCCCTTACCACTGCTCTGTCGCAGCTGAAGCACAGAAGGAGATTTAATGCTAAGTCAAGTTCATCCTCAGGACTGGATTATGAACTGAACCTGCAAGTGGCTGAACACTGCCTGGCCTGCCAAGTGCCACCTACTGATGGGAAATTTCTCTTACTAGATAACTGAGTCATGGAAGGTAGTTTTGGTTAAACACAAATGGAACTTAGTCAACATCCCTACTGTGATGGATATGTGGATTTCTTTAGAAATTCTTGTTATAATTCCAAGAAGTTGTGGTAGTTTTTTGGTAGCAAAAAATAAATAAAACACTAATTAATTGCTATCATCCTTGAAAGTAATGTATTAACTAAATCTGTCTTTGTAGATAACTCCAGAAGTAAATTTTTTTTTTGAGAGTCTCGTTATGTTGTTCAGGCTGTCCTTGAATTTACTAGTACAGGCCAGGCTGGGCTCTAACTAGCAGTGATCCTCCTGCTTCAGCATCCTGAGTGCGGGGATTACAGGTACATTCCACTGTGCCTGGCAGAAATAACTATTTTTGCAAACAATACATGTGAATAAATATTAGTCACCCTTGGTCAAGTATAAAACTAATGAGACAAAGTAAGATACTGTTGGAATTATAGAAATATAATACTAGTCCTCCATTCTTTTCATTGCTGTTGTTGTCATTTTGTTTTTCTTTTTGCAGTGCTGGCAGTGATATAGGGGAATGAAATTCCCAACCTACTATAAGTCTGGTACAGGTTTGTGTTCTCTAAAATCAAAGAATGAATTTTAGGAACATCGGAAGTTAAGAGCAGAAATATTTATTGCTAGAAAGAAAGCTTCTGTCTGAGAGAGAGACAGAAGGTTCCCTGCCGGAGTCCAGCTGCGGCAGGGCTAGGGTTTCCCAAAGGTGGACAGGGAGTCAGCGAGTGAGAGACAGAAGACACTGCACACCAGTCTATGAGTGAATCTGAATCCGCTTTATTTTTTAGAAGCTGGAATATATATTTGCTAACCTTGGCAGCAACCCCCAGCCCCAAGCAGGAAGCACCCCAGGCTTAGGGCCAGGCAGGGACAATCCTAAACAATAGGTTTTAATTAACTCTTTTCACCTTTGTAACAGCTCAATCTTGTTACTTAGTTAGCTTGGGAAATGTAAGCCGATGCACCTGGATGCCTGCAGGAGGAAGAGATGTGTGAGGCTATTGTGCCGCTCCCTACATTGTTTCCCTTATCACTTATGGGAGTATGGCAGTCCCTGTGAGGACAGCGCCTGTCTTAGGTCAAGGACTCTTCATATGAACCCAAACAGGCCTTACCCGTCATGGGCCTGCAGGACAGCAATTGGTCCTGTGCCTGTCTTAGGCGGCTGGTGGCATAACATATGTGTCCTAGTTGCCCGTCTTTGGCTGCCTGTAGGACAGCGCCTGTCTTGGGTCAAGGACTCTTCATATGAACTCAACCAGGCCTTACCCGTCATGGGCCTGCAGGACAGCAATAGGTCCTGTGCCTGTCTTAGGTGGCCGGTGGTGTAACATATGTGTCCTAGTTGCCCATCTTTGGCTTCCTGTCCAGTGTCTCAGGGCAGTTGTCTCACAGGAACCCCGCAAATCCTCCTCCATGAGCTCTCCCATTTAAAGCCTCTGTATAAACTCTCTCATACTACTCACAGAAGGTAAAATTTCATAACCACTCCTCACAAAGGGGTTATCTAGAGGGCCTCCAGCAAACCCCCTGGAGTCTCCACCCTCGACTCCATATTGAGCATTACATAAAAACATACACATGTGAACTACACAAATTACAATTATCAGTACAAAACATTCCAAGATCCCCATGCCCAATTCCCACATGCGGTGTCCTTTTCCTGGAGAAGCGATTGTCACAAGGCGTGGATGGACTAGGACGCGGCATGGACAGAAAAGGGCGCCGCAGTTCCCAGTGGTTTGCCAAAGAGATTGTCTTTTCTAGAGATTTTTATAGAGTAAAACCATGAGGTGAGGCAGGTCTAAAGTGGGGAAAACTGGAAACTCGCAAGGCAGATGGGCACAAGGTGGGACAGAACTATGGTCAACCATTCAGATTAATTGTTCAGGTAGAACTGACCAAACTAGAGACAAATGGAGAAGTGAGTCAGGTAGCAAGTGAGCATTAATACGGATCAGTGACTCTTCCTATAAGGGGTTGGGATGTGATCCAGATTTAACCCCTAAAGTTAATACCTAGGGTGTAGTTGCATACATTTTGCCTTCTGTCTTGAGATCTGGTGCACAGCAAGAGGTAGGTGTCTCCTCCAAGGTCACAAGATATTTGGTCCTCTATACTGGCTTCCTTGAGGGCCTAGCCCTGTCTGACTGCCTATAATATTTCTAACTAGCTCAGCTGCCTGTAACAGAAGGATATCGTGGGCCTGAGGAACTCATGTCCTTCTACCTATTTGAGCATGGGTGTCATTTAAGGAGTATTCCACATAAACCCAGACCAGAGCACATGCAAGCTGTTTTCTTTTCCTCTCTCATGCTTAAACCCAAGGGCTTTATTTATCTGTAAGGTGTGAATTTTTCTATCATCCATATTAATCTTTATAACCTCCAAAAAACATAGCCACTTTATCCACCACATTGAGTGTACACTTTTCAATCCACTGCTTGTATGGAAGGACCTGGAATCTACCTGTTGGTACCATGTGGTAAAACTGGTGGTCTTGCACATGGTAGACAAGTGCCCTATTGATGAGCTACATCCCCAGCCCTTTTTAAATTTTATTTGGAGGTAGAACATTGCTAAATTGCCCAAGCTGGCCTTGAACTTGCAATCCTCCTGCCCAAGTCTCCTAGGTAGCTGGAATCACACACTTAGCCCTTCTTCCATTTCTCTTGAGAAGGATAAAACAGGAGTTTTGCCTTTGTTTTCAGTCAGGGTCTCTCAGTGTGGTCCAGGCTGGCCTTGACTACTGCACAGCCCAAACTCATGACCCTCCTGTTGCAGCCTCCCAGTTGCTGGGATTAAAAGTCTACACCACTGTACCCAAGTAAAACTGGATAAAAGCAGAAATATTTCAACGTAGGGAGAAAGCACAACATGGAAACTGCTCATTGAAATCTTTAGAGAGGTTAAATTTTTTTTTATGTTAAAGCAATCTAAAAATAGAAAATATATTTGTTTTCCTCCTATTTTCCTGCCACTCCTTTTCAGTCTCCTCTGCTGTCCTTGCTCGTTTATCTTCTTCCCACTAGAGTATGTTGGACTCCATTCTTTTTCTTTCCCATCACTCCTTTGGCGACTTCTTTCAGTGGCATAGTGTAAAGACCATCTCTAACTGCTAGCTTTATAGCTCCAACGCTTACCTCTCAAGAATCCTGGCCTCACATCTTCAAGGGCTTGCTCAGCATTCCTGCTGGATGTCTGAAAGTTACCTCTACTAACATGTCCCAAACTGATGACCTGATTTCTCCACTCCCAGCCTTGCAGTTCCATAACCCTTCCCCACTCAGTGCAGCACCATCTTTCTAGCAGTTTAACACCAAACCTTTGAGTCCTCTTTGCCTCTGTTCTCTTACACCTTGCAGCCATCTCTGTCAACTCAACTTTTAAGACAGGACCAGAACATGAACACTTCTTATCACCTCCTTTGATCCCACCCTAGAGCAAGCCACATTGTCTCTGATTTGGATTTTTGCATCAGCTTCCTAATTCACCTGCCAGCTTTTATCTGGATCACACAGGGGATCCTGATAAAACACTTCTAAGATCATATCACTTATCTGCACAACAGATAAATTGCTCTTGAGAGCCCAGGTGCTTACAATGACCTATACAACTCCACGCATCACTTCTCCTGCTCCTCCTGGTTTTGCCTGCCTCAGTCATCATGATTTCCTCTTGCTTTCTGTACCACTCCCTTTTGGTCTCCTCTGCGCTCCTTGCTTATCTATCTTCTTCCCACTGGAGTAAGTTGGACTCTCCTTTTTCCCTTTTCCATGTACTCCTGAGGCCACCTCCTTCGGTAGCATGGTGTAAAGACCACCTTTACTCTGCCAGCTTTATAGCTCCAACACTAACAGCCTTGCTGTGCTCAGTACATACCAGGAAAGACCTCAGCACCTGTGTGCTTATCTTTGCTCTCATATTTGTGTGGCTTGGTTCCTTATCTCTTTTAGGTCTTTATTCAACTTTCACCTTATCTGAATACCCTTTGCAATCAGGCTGGATTCCACTTTCCTTACTACTATCCTTTTCTCTTTGTTCTACTTTTTCTCCAAAGCATGCAGCACCATATAACATCCCATTTATTTACTTGCCTTGCTTATTTTATGCTTTCCTAAGCTCATTGGTCTATAAGGCTCATGAGGAGAGAGATATTTCGTGTCCTGCTATAGTCAGTGAACTACAACTACTGCATAATGTATGTTCAATTAATACTTGTCATATGAATGAATGAAAGAATAACGTGCATAGGAAGAATAATAACAATAAGTGGAAACCTTCATTACAATGCATATTGCTATTGTTTTCTCCCTAAACTTAGCCTAACTTATTTGAGTCTTGTGAAAAGGTGAGTAGAGTCTACCCTATGCCTATGCCCATCCTCTCCCTGCTATATCCTCCCCTCTCCTTTCTCTCTTTAGCCTGCTGAGCACACCAAGCACATCTTTGCTCTTTGCTTCTTGTCTTCTGTTTTTCTTATCCACCCAACACCACTCAGTATTCAGCAGAACCCAATAGGCAAACAACATGTCAAATTTGGTTTTATACACATCCTCTAAGTTTCATTTCAGGCTACTGAAATTCAAGAACAACATGATTTTAGGTAATGTTGAATCTGTCTTGGGTAGTAGAAAATTTCAACCATTATTTATTGAGCCCCTATTATGGACCAGGCACAGTACTAGAAGCTAGAAATATGACAATAATCCTAACATATCAATGGGTTTTCTGTTGTTGGTGTCTTACTTTTGTTGTCGCTGAGACAAAATACCTGACATCCATAGTTAAAGGAGGAAAGCTTATAGTTAATAGAGGTTTTAGTACATGGTTGGCTGGCTCTAAGGCAGAGTGGCACATGGCAGAGAGACATTGCAGGAGAGAAGCATTATATTATGGGCAAAGAGCAAAAGCAACAAGGGACCATGACAGTTCTTTCTGTCCCTTATATTTTATCCAGGCTACTTAGGGTGCATAGCACTCACATTCTTATACCTAGTGTCCTTAATCCTAGCATTGTACCATGAATCCATCCCAGAGTAACACATTCTAGTTCCAGTCACCTTTGGAAAGCCCCACCTATGACCACATAAGGATTTGGAGGGACATCTAGACATAAGCCATAACAGTTGGCATCTGTATTAGTCATTTTTTTTTTGTTGCTGCAACAATTTAAAGGAGAAAAGGTTTATCTTTGACTCACAGTTTTAGAGGTATTAGTCCATGGTCTGCTGGTTCTAAGACAGAAACATCATGGGGAAGGTCCTGGCTAAGTACCTGGCTAAGCAGAGTAAGAAGGAAAGATGCGGAGAAGAAGGGGCCAGAGTCCCTTGATCATTTTTCTTGGTTAAAAATCCTATGTTTTTCCTTTAATGTTGTTAATGTAGTTTATATACAGAGCGATGCTTGTACAGCTCTTAAATACAAATTTTGATGAGTTTTTATAATGTAACTAACATCATTCAAATAAAACATCTTCATAATCTCCTAGGTGACATGTCCATAACCCACTTAGATATACCCAGGAGTGTGATTTACTAACCTCCTAGATATCTCTCAAGCCAATAAAGTTGACAATCAAGATTGACCATTAAAATATGATCCATAAAGCACCATAAGTATGCATTGAAGCACATGTCTCAGATGTTCTAACTGAAAATACTGTAGAGACTAGCGCTATTTGTGTTTGTGATTTAAAGTAAAATTTCTTTCTTTAAGTGCATATTCTAAGACTGGTGGATTGTTTAAGAGTACAGAAGAATCATAGTGAATATTTAAATTTCTTATTCTTCTGACATGAAATAACTGTAATCTATGAAATGACAAAACCCATGACACAGATTAACAAAAATGTTAATGAGTTTTGCCTAAGCATGGGGTTGATCTTTTTCTATTCATTTTTCCACTTCTGTTTTTTTGCAGTATATTTCTTTCCATACCTGAGTCAATTACCTGGATTCTCACCTGGTATAAAGAACTTCTGTTTGACCCTTAGGCACGTATATATTATACATTCGGATTCACTTGATTAAGGGAAGAAGTCTTGGGTCCATACTTCTAGCATTACTTGCAAAACACAATCCATCTCTGCCTTCTGCAAGGTTCCTTTCAGCATCAAGTTTTATTAGCACCCTCACCATGCAGATGTGTGTGTACACACACACACGTATACACACACATATCCTTTTTTAATAGCAATGCAACAGATAGTTCCTAGAATTTCTCTTTTAGGTTTTCAACCTAAGAAAATAAATGGACAATTTAAGAACTTCCCTTGATTGAGATTCTTGTATTTTTTCTTCTATTGAGGCAAAATTTATGTACAGAGCAATGTATAACTCTTAAGTTTTGATGACTTGTAATCAACATCACTCAATTAAAAATTTTACATCATTTGGAAAAGTTACAGTATGCCTCACTTAAAAACAAAGAGAACATTAAATATTCATCACTGCACGAAACAATTTGAAATTCCTTGAAATCCTACAGTTCATATATAAAATAAATTTGTGACATCTTCTAAAATTTGATACCACACCAAAGTGTACCTATTTTTATCAATAATAAAGGTGAGGCTGGAGGATTCTTAACATACTGAAGCTATTACTACTACTACTACTACTATCAACATAGTAACTTTTAGCAAGGTGTGGTGGTATTTCTAAATTTGTAGGTCTGTTAAATTTCCGAAATTTGTGTTTGAGATTACCATGCCCCATTCCCAAAATCCATAATCCAGGCTTTTCCAAGACCTTTAGAAAACAGTGAGGATTAAATGTCAGGTAGGATTTCATCTTCCTTTCTATTTCTCTTTGGACCTTTCATACTTAACATCTTGTCTGCCATATGGTTTCTCTTCCTTTCCATGTCACGTACACAGGGCCCTTGGGTAGAGTTGGTGGAGGAATATGGTACCCCAGCTCATGACTGAACAGGAGCTGGTCTTGTTCAGCTGGTCTTTTTGCTTCTTCCTTTCTTTCCCCAAGGTGGATGCCTATGTACAGTAATTTGAGCTGGATTCCTGGGGACCATTTCCAGTCTCTTAGCTAGTAAGTGCACATAAATGTAGGTTAATTTTTCCACGTATATGAAGTTATGTCTGGGTTTATAAGTTTTTTACTTTTCTATTTTAAAGCCACCAGGCCGCTGATGTGTCATTCTTCCTTCTGGTTCTTTGCCCCAAATCATCAGACCTCAAGGTTAAGGCGGAAGAGTATGCACGCAGAGACCACCTCTGCAAAGTATCCACTTAAGGGTAGAGAAGTAAAGGGAGAATCCACCGAGGAGCAATATGCCCCGGTAAACAGGCACACTTGACCCTGCTGCTTGTCTGAGAGGGGGAGCATGGACTGAGATTCTTTTGGAAGTTGGAAATTATTTGTATCCATGTGTCGTCTCTCTTCTTCTGGTCCTCTGGTGGTTGCCATGTGGTCTTGCGCGTCCTTGCCAGGCTCCTGCTTGGTGGACAGAGAGCAGTGAGCTCACTAGACAGCTCACGCTGACCTGGAGGACTGGTTCCTGGGGCCACCAGGAAACCTGACTCCTACTCCTGCTCTAAACTTGGCCAAGTTTGTCACATCCCTTTCTTTGGACGTCTCTTGCCGGTCACGTGAATAAGACAATAGGCTGCCACAGAACCCCAGGATGCCCGTGCAGCTGCTCCTTGGGGCTCCACCTCCAGCCAGGGTGAATTTAGGCCAGTGCCCTTCACCTCCACTGGATCTTTCCGGTGGGCCGGGGGTGGCTTCAAACTCTCCCTCTCCCAGACGAGGGCGCCTTTCCAGCTCTAGTTTTTGGCTCGGATCAAAAGGAAAAAAAAAAAAAAAAGCCACAGGTCCGAGGCACTGCTGATTGAAAAAGCAGTTGTTCAGTGACCTGTCGCGGCGAGACGGTTCCCAGCCGAGGCCGCGGAGTGAACCAGGGCGCGTGTCCTTCCTGGAGGGAGCCCCTAAGGAACACTGGGGCTTTCCGGGTGTCGACAGGTCCCCGGAAAGACTCCAGGGGCAGCGGCACGTCGCCGGGGTGTCCCCTTTAGAGAGGCAAAGAAACGGCAGCAGGAGCCAGGAGGCCCCTCACTTGGCTGCGGTGGCCTCAGGGGACGCGTGTCCCAGACCCGAGACCCCCAGGCAGCCGGCGGCCAGCTCGCAGGCCCCCTCCCACGGCCCTGCCCTCGGGGAAACGCCTGCAGGGCGCCTCGCACTCCTCCGGGGAGGGGGGCGGCGACTAGGGGAGAAGACAAAGCAACAGGCAGCTCCGAGCGGCCGGGCGGGGCTCGCCGCTCCATAGACTTGAGAGGCCGGGGAGGCCCCTAGGCGCGGGCACCGCCCCCTCTCGCCCGCTTCCCCGTCCGGAGCGCGCGGTGCTCGCCCCGCTGCCGCCGCCGCCTGGCCGTCCCGGCGCGCAACAAAGAGCCGCGCGGCCCGGCCACCCGCCCGCACTCGCGCGAGCGCCGGCCCGAGCGCCGCCGCCGCTGCCGCCGCCGCCGCCGCCGCAGCAGCAGCCGCCGCCGCCGCCGCCGCCGCCGCAGCAGCCGCCGCCGCAGCCGCCGCCGCAGCAGCCGCCGCCGCCGCAGCAGCCGCCGCCGCCGCAGCAGCCGCCGCCGCCGCAGCAGCAGCCCGCAGCTGGCGCGGGTCGGCGCGGGCCGGGAGGGCGATGGGAGATGGAAGGAAGCAGCGCCGCGGTGAGCGCCGGGCGGGCGGCGGGGTCGCGCGGGAGGACCGGGCTGGTTGGGGCTTCTTTCGCTTTGTCGCTGCTCGGTGTCCCGATCCCTGCGGCCACTTGAGTTTGAGCCGTAAAGCTCGGGTTCGCGTCACTTGTTTTCCTTTGCGCTCTTTCTTTGTGTTTGCTGAGGACCCAGAAGGGTCAATTTTTGGGTGTTAAAGTTTAGGGGGCTTTGGTTCATCCGTCTGCTTGGCTCACCAGTGACTCGCCAGGAAAGCCTGAAGACTCCTGCTTGCTTCAGGATCAAAAGAAGGAAAGCGTTAGAGAGGACCTAGGGTGCTAATTTTACTCTGCCCAGTCAGCTCTTGCCTGCAGGGTCGATCACGTTTCCCTGTCAGAAAGAAAGGAAGAAAGAAAGAAAAGAAAGAATGAAAGAACAAACTTACATTGAGCCAGCCAACAGGCAAGGGAATATTATTTGATATAATATTCCCACTAGCTTTTAAAGACATTTAAATCGTTTTGTTTTACATGCATTTAACTTTATCCACAGACGCCAGCTGTGTGTCCTGGCAAATGATGTTCTGAGATTTTATTAAAAAAAAAAAAGATAGTTTAACGCAGATCAGAGAACGTGGATTTAGGATGTTGTCAGTGACTTCAATGCTTTTACCATTTCCCTGGAAACCCCAGGCAGAGGATGTAATGGACATCACGATTTCATTTTCCGGGGAGACTGGTTCTCCCACAGCGAGGTTCAGGATTTCTGCTCCAAAATAAGCCTTGAGTGGGTCCAGATGTTGGTGTAGGGAAGAGGAAGGTCTGGAAAATTACTGTAAGTGGGATTTTGGTAACTAATGCTGCAGTTTTATTAGTTGTAATTGAGCCTGCAAAGGATTTGCCAAGCCTGATGGTCAGGTAAGACAGGCAGGGTTTCTGCTTTCAAGGAGTTTGCTTTCTGGTGGGAAAGACTTCTGAGGAGGTTCTGTGCAGAAAAAGCAGAGGGTCTGGCTTGGCAGCCACCAAAGAGGAGATAGATGTCAGTGAAGTGGAAGGTTGGTTGGGCTTTTTTGTGAGAGGTGGGGAAGAGGATGTTCCCTGCCCCAGGAGAGAAAATGTACTTTCTATCCTCTTCCAGAAAATACTTTTCCTTTCTTTGAGTATTTGCAAATTCCCTGTACATTTTGAAATGACTTGACATGCATTGTTCATAAGCTAAGATGCCAGTGTGGTAATGGGTTCATTTCAGCCTTGGATAGGAGATGTGGGGGCAAAACCATGTGAACATTGAAATGTGTATGTGCTTTGGCCTAAAGACCAGTTCTTTTGAGGTTTACTTGGGGTAATGTCATCATTTGGCAGTTATAAAATAAGTATATCTTTGGGATTGTATTGGATTAGGAGTGAGTAATAGCTGGTGATCCTTCCCAATTTTTAGAAATGAATTCAGACATGATAGAGGGCGAGGCAGGGATCTTGTAAAACCAATCAGGTGACAAGTCTATGTACCTTAGTGTGCGGTTCAGGCACAGAAGGCTGGCACACTACTGTCACATTAAATCACTTCGTCTGCAAGGGTCTCAATATATGAGGTTCTTTCAGGCCAGTCTGGGCCATGCACAGAGGTGCTTGGCTTCCTTCCTGAGATACTTTATTTTATTTTTTTGTCAAGCTGGAATTTGAACCCATGGCCTGGTGCATACTAAGCATGTGGTTTGTCACTGAACCACATCCCCAGGCACCTCCTGAGTTCTTTTACAGTTATACCAGCCAGAATTTATTATAGGGAAGTACAGGATCCAAGCAAATTTCTCCAGAGCATTCCTTCACAGTGCTCGTGTCTTGACAAGTTTGTATTGTTTGTAATATTGTGTGCAGACTCAGAGATTAAGTGGTGGCATTATTATTATTATTTCTTGTGTGTGTGAAAGAGGGTGTTCCTTGGGCCTTTTCTGATGACAAGTTACACGACCATGTTCCAAAGATATTTTCCTCAAGCTCCAAATCCATGTTAGTTGTGGGGACTGTTGCAATTTACAGTGGAGAAAAGAAGGAGACTTATTTGCAGCATTGATTGATTGATTGATTGAGATAGAGTTTTGCTTGGTAGTGCAGGTTGGCCTTGAATTCAGGCTGGCCTCAAACTCACAGTGATCCTCTGCCCTGACTTCCTGAGTGCTGGGGTTACAGATGTGAGCACAGCATGTCTTTTAAAAGTTCTTCTTAAAGTGAAATCATCTGGTTTCTGTATCTCAGTGGACAGTAAGGTGTAACTGGGAACATCAGTAGTGAATCTCTGCTCATGCTCATTTTACTTACATAAAAGTAGCCCGTGTCCTTGCAGTGCTTGTTTGCCAAAAGAAAAACTTTTTTTTTTGCTTTGCCCAGAAGGTCAACAACCTGGGTGGCAGTAGCCTAGTGGGTGCCAGTGGACAAGGACTTTGTTGACACTCCAGGGACAGAAGTGGTGGAACATTTTCTCTCCTGGTGACATCCATGGTGTGAGGAAGCCTCCAATTCCTCTTGCCTTCCTCCATGGGAAAGCCAACCTGTGGCCAGGGCCCACGCATCCTTGGGGCTCAATGACCAGCAAAGGACCATCTGGTTTGAACCCCCACTTTATCTCCCTCTGACCATAAATTAGTAAGATGAGTTGAATGTACGTCTCGATGGTTGGCTTTTGAAGATTATTCTTGGAATTACGGATTTGAGGTTAGTGGGAACATCTCATTTTGACCTGAGGCGAGGGCTCTTTTCTTATGTAATATTTTAATGTGGCGCTTCTGAGAAGCAGAGTTTCCTTTAATAAAAGTTTCATCGCAGGTCTTAAGTTTTGGAAAAGTATTTCCATAATATGTTTCAGGCATAGTGAGTGAGTGTCACTATCACAGCTCGTATTTATTGAGTTCTTATGTGGATCATCTTTATTTTCCATGACAAACTCATAGAGTCAGATCTGTCATCATCTCCATTCTAAGGTTAGATGGTTAAATAATTTGCTTGGAATCCCACCGCTAGTAAGTGGACCCAATCTTCTTAACTTCCAAGCTTGTATGTCCTTAGAATTGGCATCTTGTGATGCAGAAATCCAGCGTTTTGGCTTTAATATTTAGATTCTTTGGGTCGTGGGATTTGAAAACTGGATGACTAATTTATCAGTGACCATTATTTTATAGATGTATTGGCTTTAAAGAGTGGGGCCATTTTTGTTGTTTGGTTAAAGAGATGAAAACTGTAATTACTTCTTTAAAAATGTGTAAGGAGTTCCATATGGTTAGATGTAGCTAATTGAAATAAAAATAAAGCAGATTGGCAATTTAAAGTTGAATTTTAATTTCTAATTGCATCACCTTTGAGAGGGATGTAAACTTCTGTGCCACAGCAGCATCCATGCAGGGAAGGCTGCTTTTCCTTGTTATTTCTTGCCAGGAGCTGGGGCTTAGAGGTCGTTGAGAAAAGGAGTCTGAAACAGTAATGAGGAGGATGGGGCCTGAGTGGAGGGCATTAATAAGAAGAGCAGGCGACAGCTGCTCTCTGTTTCTCTGGCCTTCTGTTCTCAGACCTTTGCTAAGAAAAAGTGAATTATAGAAATGGAGCAGCTTGGCTCTTCCCATGGCTACTGGTTGGTGGACATGGGGAGTAGAAAATGTTCAAAAGCAGCTGTAGCTTCTTTTGTTTGGCTCCCAGGAGGTTACTGGTTAAGGACCAGTGGAACGGCTTTTTTTTTTTCTTCTGTGTACGAAAGCTTACATTGTTTTTTAAAATTAGATTTTTTGAGAAGTCTTAACTTTTCCAAGAAACTGTTTGATAGGTAGGATAGATTCAATCACAGGACATTGTAGGGAAAGGTAATCTAGCTGTAAGAGTACACAGATGGTGCAGTTAAATGCTTACTGTCCTTAGGGTTATATTATTTTCTTGCAAATTTATATTGGAAAAATGCTAAGAAATTGACAGCAGGCTGTGTGATCTTCCACTTACCTTCCTTTCCTTGTCCTAGAAACTGCAAGTAGTGGGTGTTTAAGAAGCAAGATATTTCCTTGGGTCTGAAAGTTTTTGTTTGCATATCATAATTCCCTTTGGGCAGATATTTTTGTTTTGCACATTTATTTCTAGTGACTCCAAAGACTGCATAAACTGTCTGCCTCAGCATGCTTTTTCCCCTTATAAAAACCTCTCATGAGGAAAACCAGAATTCATTGCTTTCTGTGAGCTAATATTTGGAAGTTAAATCCAGGCCAAAACTGAAATGCAGACATTAATATGCAGTTCATCCATCCATTCATTTATTAATTCAGTAAATATTAGGTCCTTGCATTATGTTGAGCTTGAACTCTGTGTTAGGCTCCAAGAAACTTCATCCACGCCTCTACGAGAACCTGCCAACAACATTCAGAGACCACTGGGTCATCCATCTGAGAGCCAAACTTCACATTCAGTAAATACTGCAACTGTAGAACCTATGAACTCAGACCCTGTGATCTTTCACTGAATCAATGAAGCTACTGAGAGTTAGCACTGTTGAGTAGAACTTTCTGGTAAGGCAGAACTGTTCTATAACTTTCTTAGCCTTATTTGACTTCTGAGTATCTGTAGGTAGTAAGATGTAAGAATTGCATTTTAAAATCTTGTCTAATTTCAGTGAATCTAAATAGCTTCGAGGTATTAGATAGTGAGATGAAAGAATTGCAATTTAAAATCTTATTAGATTTCAGTGAATTAGGGGCTGCTGTGTTGCCTAGCGTACTTCAATCCAGAGTGTTTTCATGGATGGCAGTGTCTGTCTTGGGCGAGTGTTTTCCTCTTGACCATCTGGCTGCTCGTGGTGTTTACCAACGGGGCTTTGACAGCTTTTGTGTACTGTGCATATTTACCCCATCATGTCAGAGAAGTGGTGAGAGTGTATGGGCTGAATGAGATCTTAGGGGAAACCAAGGTAGATGGTCGTTGAAAATGAGAGGAAAACTGTAGTATTTGATAATGGGAACTATTGTCAAAATACATGAACAAATCTTGTTCAGGTAGCATGTAATTGACAATATTCAGCAAGATGGAAGACAGAGTTTGATAGACAGAGAAAACGTCTGAGCCTAGTCTGTCTGAGAGTAGAGTGGGGTTATTTTTGTTTTGTTTTATTTTGTGGTTTTCTTTTTCTTTTCTTTTGTTTTTTGTTTTTTGAGAATTTAAGGAAATGGTGAAATCACTACAGTCCCCCCCCCCCCGCCTTTTTTTTTTTGGCTTCCAGCATTAGCTGCAAACTCCAGGTTCCCTTTGAATCTGCATGGGATCCTGGTGACAGTAATAGTGATGGTGACTGTGCTGGCGACTGTCCTGTTGGGCAGAGATGGCTTGCAGATCACAAGCCTCTCCGGGGTCACCTGCAGAGGTGTCTGGGAGGCTTGGCAAATTCTCAGTGTAGAGGAAGCCGACAGGAAAAATGCTTGGCTGGCATACGTACTGGGGAGGAGTGTGCTGGGTTTGAAATTCTTTAAGAAAAAGAAATTTCTGAATCATGGTTCAAGATAGAGAGCACCCATGAGGCAGTGGGTTTGGGAAAAAAGTCTTAATCTCTATCTGCAAATGCATTTTAGGGACGGCTCCCAGATTCTCGTGGGTTTCTTCACCTCAGTGAGGTGTGCAAGAGTTTTGTAACCTGTGACAAAAACGTAATACCAAGAAAAGATGTGGTAATCACGGAAGAATGTGGGGCTCAGGAGAGGTGACAGAATGACACCTACTTAGCATTTACAATGGGCCGTACATTATGGGAAGCTGTGTGTGTTGGGGGGGCTGTATTTGTATTCATACAGTACGGCACCCCCAGTTTATCCACAGATTCGCCTTCTGTGGTTTAAGGACACTGTGGCTTGAGAAGAATAAATGAAAAATTTGGTAAATAGTTTGTAGGTGGCAGTTGTGTGGCACTGAGTAGTGTGAAAAAGTCCCCTGCTGTCCCACTCTACCCCTGACTTCCGCTCCTCTTCTTTCAGAGACAGATTTCTTTCTCCAGGTAACCCCGCTGGATATACTGCTGCGTGGTCACTTAGCCTTCTCAGTTGTCACATCCACCATTAACAGTGTCACGGCGCTGTCCCCGACCCAGTAGCCTAATGCATGTGAGCGTGCAGGCCACCTTATTCATCTCATCAAATAAACACGGAGCTGTGTTGAGTCTGTTCTCTGGTGTCTGCACCTATCATGAAGATGGAATTATATGGTGAAGGACCTTTTGCAATTGGATTTTTCATGCAGCACAGTGTTCTCAGTACTTGTGCATGTTATAATATATATTTGCACTTCACTCCTTCTTTGTATTGAATAATATGTCCTTGAATAGTCAGTTACAATTGTTTCATCCTTTCACGGGTTTTTTCCTGCTTTTTGACCATGAGAATTAATGCTGTGATGAATATCAGCATACAAATTTCTGTGTGAACATTTGCCTTCCTATTTCTCTTGTGTATGTATCTTGAAGGGAATTTCTGGGTCATATTGTAACTTTATCTTTACTACTTGGAGTAAGTGAGAAACTTTCTCACAAGAGCCCTACCATTTTACTTTGCCAACAAAATGTATGAAGGTTCCCTTTCTTCTACATTCTCCTCTGGACTTTGTCTTGTTTAAAAATAGGGTATTGCTAATTTTGCCCAGGCTAGTTTTTGTAATCCTCCTGCCTCAGTCTCCCCTGTAGCTGGAACACTTTATTTTCATTTTGTTTTATTTTAGCTATCTTAGTGGATGTGAGTTGGTGTCTCATATGGTTTTTATTTGTGTTTTCTTATAATGTTGATACTTTTTCGTGCAATTGTGGACCATCTCTATTTCTTCTTTGGAGAAATAATTATTCAGATTCTTTGCCTGCTTTGAAATTGGATTATTTGTCCATTTCTTACAGAATTCTAAGTGTTCTTTATATATTCACAGTGGAAGTCACTTGTGACATATAAGCTTCACAAACGCCTGTTCTCTGAGTTGTCTTTTCACTTTATCTTTTCCTTTAAGGAAGTTTTTTAAATATTTATTGAAGTGAGTCAATAAAACTAAGATGATTTGTGTAATAAAAATTATTCTTTTTGTTTCCCACTGAAAAAAAGGATGGATTTAACCTTTTCCTGCCCTTTTTGGGAGGACTGTGAAGCTCTGATGTCTTCAGATCTTTATGTTTATTAGGAGGGGATTTGGAAGCTGTTTTTCTGGGACCTTATGCACAGACAGTAGTGCTCTCCTGGGTAAGTCAGAGCCATACTTGAAAGGGAAAGGACCCCTTACCTAGTAGACCCTGTTGCTTTTTTTTCTTTTTTTTTTTTAGGTCCAATAATTTCATCACTTTCCCAAACTTGTCTATCAGAAGAGTCACCTGACTTTAGCTTTCTGGGTGCTGCCTGAAGATTCTGGTTCAGTACTTACAACGGAGCACTTGTCATTGGCACCATATGTGATTCTCAAGATCAGAATGTTCAGGAAACCAATTGAGTCTGGCTCTGTCACCCAGCTGTGACAATAATAAACTTCCATAGTTGCCCTTAGAACTAATTCTCTTTGGTAGGTGTGGCTTCCAGGTGACAAACCTCCCTCCCTTAGGAGGTTCCAGGATGTAGGTCAGGACTGGCTGCTCTGCCTACTTCGGTGCTGGTTTTTAATCAAGGGAGCCTTCTCTCCCTGCAGTAGAGATGGTGCATAAAAATTTAAACCAGGTTCACACTGTCAAGTTGTAAGGTTGCCGTCCTCCTTTCTTCATTCCTTTTCTTTAAGGTGTGTTCCTATTTTCCTACCACTGCTGAATCTCACAGATTGGAGACCTCCCATGGGGGCACAGAACTCCATGAAACCCTGTGGGAGGGAGGGGTGGAGAGGAAGAAAGACTGGTTGCATTTTCCATGATCTCTTTACTGTACTTGTATTGGGCGCTTATTAGGGCTTCTTGAAAAACTTCATCAATGTGAAGTTAGGCAGATTCATTCGCTTGTCCTTCTCTTAGAGGTTGTCTGGACTCATCAAAGACAGTGTGGCCTTGAACGAGACAGTCTGATTTGTATCCTGGCGCTGTCACCTAGCTGAGTCACCTTGGGCAAGTTACTTTAACATCTCTCCGCTTGGCTGCCTCATGACCTCATGGATTACCTCACCAACGTTTAATGGTTGGGAAGGGCTTAGAACAGTGCATGAAGTGGCCACTAAGTGGGCAGTAAGTGGACAGTGAGACCGGATGTCAGGTTCTACTTGCTTGGTGGAAGACAGAATTATTATTGCCCTTCTTAAAGCCACTCATCTTTAAAATGATTCAACTGGCTTTTCATCTACCTTACACTGTGATCGCCTAAGGAGTGCTGCATGGAAGCCCAGTGGAAGAGTCTAGTGCTTTGGCACATGGTAATCATTCAATAACTGTTTGTCCCATGACCGAGTTAAACACCACAGGCTATTAAATAGTTATGTACAGAAACCTTCCCGAGGATATATGGACAGAAGAGATGCTCTGATGTTTTGCCTTCTCTAGAGGCGGAGTAGAATTTCCACAGTCAGCTGTGTTTCTGGTCTTGTCATTCTTTTAAACTATTGGATTCACCATGGGCCCTTTTTCATCTCTCTTTTTGAGAAAGTCAACCGTGACTTCACAGTCACCATTTATGAGATGCAAGCGCCACATGTCTGTCTCTCATAACTAGCAAATGACAGCATAGGGCCCAGAAGATAAAAGTGATGTGCGACTATGACTGTCCTTGTCCTGCTCTTTCCCTGTTAGCAGAAGCTTTTGATAGAAGGAGATAAGAGCACGGACTGTTTTGCCTGATGTGATGTAACGGTTTCAGAGATCTGTTGCTTTTACTCTGGAAATTTTGTCATATTTTTTTTTGTTCTTGATGCATTTTTGCCCACTTCCTCATGAAGCCTCTATGTCAGTTGATGGCCTTCTGTATTGCTGGGTCCTGTTTGGGAAAAAAAGTTCAAATAGAACACAGTGTACTATTGTAAATATTGTGCAACTGGAGCTTAAGGAAAGATTTCTAGATTTCAAAAAATTCAATAGGCTTAGAGACATTAAAGCCTGCATTATAGAAGCATTAGTAAAATACGTATACCTGTGCTTATATAGTGATAAAATAGTTTAAATTATACAATGATGTAACAGTAAGGTCATAGGGAAGTTGGAGAATGATAATTTTATTTTCTGAAACTTGGTGGGGTATACAGGAGTGTTTGCATCCTGAATCTTTATATCTTACAAATTTGTGTTTTATTTTATTTCCAGTAAAAACAATTTTAAAATGAAATGTTTGTCAATAGAATTCTTTTATGGATGTTTAATGCAGTATATTGTTTCTAAAATATTTTGCTTAGCATTTCTGGTACAGCAGCTCTCACCCCTATACTTAATTATTTTGTATATATTTAACTTACAAAACTTTAGTAGCAAGTGTGGTCGGCACAGTGTGGGGCAAACGCAGCTGGTTCCTGAGAACCACCCTCGGTGATGGGAGCAGTCTCCCAGCAGCTTAGCAGTCTCGGTTATTAGCTGTGAGCATCAATATTTATGGGCAAGAGCCAGGCTGTTGTTAGGTGTGACTGTTCTTCTTGGACACAGTTAATCGGAGGGTCATTAAAAGTTTCTGCTACTTTTCATATAGTATATGAATATATGAAAAATGATATTGTTATAATACTAATATTAAGGTAGAGAAATGAAATCCATTTCATTTTGAAATCACTTGTAGCTTTTATCTGCTCACATCGCAGATGTTGTGTACAAAGCTTCTTCACGCCTCAGTACTTTATTTCAACATCTAAATGAGAGCTGAAGTTATTTTGCTTTTCCTTTCACCTGGAAGATAAGTTTAAGTTCTTTTAAAATGAACTTAAAAGTGCAACACAACATCAAGAGCATTTTTTCTGGCTCGTCCGAAGTCCAAATGTTGCCTGGAGGTGAGTTACACCCATAGTTCATACAGCATAAACATAACATGCTTGCACCTTGTGGCATGTTTTCTCTTTCATCTGAAGGAATCAAAGTCCACTGTATCGTCCAGGCACTTTTACATACTTGCAGGAAGGGTGTACGTATTGGTCCCCATCATTTAAATGTCCTCTAGGGTTTTGAGAGAGCCTAGCATCCTTTAAGTCTCATAGAATATCTCTGAGTTTCAAGTGCTGTTTTTTTTGCAATGGGTCAGATTTTGTATAAGGTTAATCATTAACAAATTAGAGCAATTTTGCTTTTCTCATAATATCTGAATATGCATAAACATAGGAAGTGACTTATTTACAATGTATTTCTTTTAAAAGGCTACCAGGATTATTATGCTATGTCTTAGTAGCTCTGTGTCACTGTCATCTTTCCTTTAGTCATAATTTGTTCAAAAGTATTGGTTGAGTTTCCTGTATTTTGGTGCTGGGGATGCAGTGGTCAACAAATCAGACAAAAAAATTCTCGTTTTTTTCAGGTGAGACAGACTGTGTGTGTGTGTGTGCCTGTGTGTGTGAATATTGATGGTGTAAAGCCTTTCAGGTGGGAAAGATAGAGGGAAGAGGTTTGTGTAGGTGGTCCAGGATGCCTTCAGTGATGCAGGACCTAAAGAGAGGGAACAGCAGACAGCAGGTGCCATGCCCTGAGACTCTCATGCTTCCTGCTTTCCAGCAGCTGGAAGACTAGTGTGACTGGAGTGGGTAGCAGCAAGGAGCAGACTGAGAGGACTAGCGTGAGAAGAGAACTTTCAGATAAAGATGTACACTGAAATCAGGTTAAAGGAAAACAGGTAGAAAGAAGATAAGGAAACTCAATATTTTTGTCTCCCTCATTGCCTTACCACTCTACATGGGATCCTTCCTGAGCAGTGGGGGTAGGCATGGTAGTCACACAGAGAATGTCTGTGTCATAAGGTTTATGAGCCCTGATTTATCTAGTCTATCTCATCCCCCTTTAAGACAGAACACCAAGATGAGAGCAACCAAAGAAATTCTCAGGGATGCTCAGTTGCCAGTTTTTACAACATGCAGTTCTAGACCCTCCTGGGGGAACAGCTAGAAATCTCCAGGCCTTGTCCTAAGCCTGTGACCACCTGGGTTCCAGGAAGATCCGAGCCTTACAGAACACCTCATGAGGGGTAGTCTTCCCACTGTCCCTCATGCAGGAGCAGGGGTCCCAGGACAGCACCGAGGAAGCATCTTCCTTGAGAGCAAGGATGGTCATCTCGTGGGAACCGTGTTGTCCTCAAGCCACTAGGATTCCTCCAGAGTTAGGGAGGCAGAAAGATGATAGAATGATTGCTGGGGCTGTGGAATACCTTAAAAGCGGGTGTTGTGCTTTTGTGAGTGGGCCAGTCAGAATCTGTGCGTCACAGATGTCTCCTCCAGGTACTCTAACTGGAGTCATTTCCTGTTCTTCCTTGCTGTTTCTCTCTACCTACTACACCTCACTGTTCCTTTCACAGGTATGTCTTAAGATTATTTTTCTCTAATGGAAGTTAGGGAACCTATAACCTATTTTGTGGGAGGAATGAGCTGAGGTCTCCATCTCCTCTTTGGGGGACCTCCTTGGACCCCCATCTTGTAACAGCGTGACCTAATGAATGTTTTAAGAGGGCACACTTGCTGCTATGTCTTGTAGAAAGCTGTTGTGCAGTGGTGGTGGCTTGGATCAAAAAGGTATTCTGTGAATGTAAAGTGGGAAAGGTGTTCTGATTGTGGTGTATGAGTGAAAGACGTCCAGGCAACTGTCCAGTGAAGTTTGAGGATGGGATTGCATTGGCCGAGATAGTAAGGTGCTGATTTTGGGGTGTCTTAGTAACTTTCTCAGTGCTGGGACAGAACATCCTACATCCACAAATTAAAGGAGAGAAGGTTTTCTTTGGCACATTTTTTCAGTTCATAGTTGCCTGGCTCCAAGGCAGAAAGGCGCGGTGGTTGGGTCTGACGGAGGAAGGAGGAAAGATGCTCACAGCAGCCAGAAGCAGACGAGAAGGGGAGGGAGTTATGCCCATCCGGGTCATGCTCCCGGTGACCTGCCTCTTCTGCTCAGACTGCTTCCAAACAGGAAGTTAGCTATAATCCCCCATAATCCAATCACCTTTCAAAAACCCCACTTGTGAGCACCTGAGCCTTCGAAGGGGAGGACATCAAGATATAAGCCATAATATTAAGTAAAGATCAGGAGCTCAGTTTTGGAGATATCTATAGGCAGTTGGATATGTTTGGGTTTCAAGAGGTCTGGTCTAGAGAGAAACTTTTGGGACTTGTCAGAACATATAGACTGAGTGAAGTCCACAGTGGAGTAATTGTCAGTGGAAAAGACAAGAGATTTGAGATCCAGAGCCTGGGCTACTTGCACACTGACGTTGGAGAGGTAAAGAATTAATAAATGAGAATGAAAACAAGCAGCTAATGGGAGTGAGTGAAAACACCGCTTCAAGGAGGATGAGACAGATGCTCCTTAGAGGTCAGTCTAGAAAGATGTCCAGTGACAATGGATCCAGGGGTTTAGCAGTGGAGCAGCCATGGGGAGCTTGGGAACAGCAATGCTGCTGGTGTGGCAGGGACTAAGTATCCATCAGTGAGACTTCGAGAGAAAGTGGCCCTAAGGAAATGGAAAAAATCAGGTGAAGACCACTATCTCAGAGATTTTTGTTGTAAAGAGTAGGTGGGAGATATAGTCAAAGGGAGAGTGGGGTCAGAGACTTTTTAAAATGGAAAAGTTAGTACCATGTTTGAGTAGTGATGTGAAAGACTATAAAGAGGAAAAAATGAATGATCCTTCATGTAGTAAGTACCACAGTTCCCATTCAAGAGAACTTCAGGTTAGTAGAGAGCTGAAATCATCCCTCTTGCTTTTGGAAACACTGTTTTCTTTTAATGCAGTCAGTTCTTTCATGATGCCACACTCTTATCTCTCAATCTCTGTACAAACTCAGAACTTTTTCTTGTGTCTATGCCTTTGAATGACGATCTTTTGGTTATGCATAGTTTCTGCTTACCTTATTCACCCCCGAGCAGTCCCCAGTTCAAATATGTATGGGCCTGAAGTATACCTTGTCCACATTCTCTCAGGAGCTTAAAGGCCCTTTTGTTTTTTTCTTTTCTTGAGATTGGGTCTTGATGAAGTCCAAGGCTGACTTGAACTTGGGGTCTTCCTGTCTCAGCTTCCCAAGTGCTGGGATCATATGCCTATGCCATTGCATCTGGCAGTAACTGATGACTTCTTTCCTTTTTGCCTGAGACACTGAGTCCCCGTCATCCTTTAAGGCAGTGATGGCAAACCTGTGGCATGTGTGCTGCAGCAGGCTGTTTGTTGTCGTGGAAAACTCTAAAAGTTTCACTGCTTTAAAGCATGCATGGATCATATTTTCCAAGCATTTATCCAGTAACAAATTATTCATTGCACACATTAGATATATAATGTCCTGTGTTTACAGTTAGCAACCACAGGGCAACAGATGCATAAGATCTTAAAGACACAGGTGTCTCTGCATCATGTGCAGATGAGCAATTGCTTCTTAAATATTGACAGATGAACCAGCGGGGGATATTGTTGCAATGAAGACTCTGATCCTTTGGACCTGGGTGGGCCTGAAGTTTCCATACCTAAAGAAAATCCCATATGACACTGGAGGTGCGACAGATCCTCATTTTCAGTAGACAGCAATCATAGGTACTATTTCCAAGCTCCCCTGCCCCTTAGATTTTGCTTCTGTGCTGGTACTTTATCTGTTATTATTTCTTTAATGGGTCTTCTTCTAGCAGAAAGTTCCTAGCACAGATCAGTGCAGCCTTTCAGTATCATCTCCTGCCTTCCTTCATTGACATGTGTCTTAGTTATGTTCTTGCCACTTGAGACACAATACTCAACACCCATGACTCTAAGGAGGAAAGGTTTATTTTGGCTCACAGTTTTAGATATTTCAGTCCACAGTTGGCTGGCTCCAAGCAGGGCAGCATGGCAGAAGAGAAACAGCTCATGATATGGCAGAAAGCAGGGGGGGGGGAGAGAGAGAGAGAGAGAGAGAGAGAGAGAGAGAGAGAGAGAGAGAGAGAGAGAGACAGACAGAAAGAGAGAGACAGAGACAGAAATGAGAGACAGAGAGACAGAGAAAGAGAGAGGGACAGAGAGAAATCAAGGGAGGAGGAAGGAACATAGACTTTTCCAGGCCATCCCTAAAGTGATCCATTTCTTCAACAAAATTTTACTTCCCAACATCACATTTAACTATAAACTCATCAGTGGAATGTTATCATTATGTATATCTAAAATGTACCAATAAAATTAATTAAAAAGTCTCCATAACCTCTTGCTGTTGGGAAAGGATCACTCACAATCCCACAGCAAGAAAGAGAGAGGTAGGGAGGAAGAGAGGGAGGGAAGGACAGAAGGGACAGAGAGAGAGAGGGGCAGAGAGGCAGAGAAGTATCACTGGCTCAGTTGTGATTGTGAGACATTTGGTATTAAGTACTACTCGCAAGACATTGCTCATTTCTCAAGTTAAAATTTGTTAGAAATGTTTGCTCATCTTGCAGAACCCTCAAAGAATGAGTTACAATCCAGAGTTTTATAGCATTTGTGAATTTTGGCATTTATTTCTTTTGCAATTTATTCTAAAGAAATGAGTTATATGTGTAAAAGAAACACACACACACACACAAAACAAAACAAAACAACCCCATCAGTGGATTAATCTACTAAGGATCACACCCTGATGATCCAGTGTACCTCCCAAAGCCCTGCCTGTGAGTGCATGAGACTTTGGGGGGACATCTAGATATCAACCATAATGGCAAGTTAAAAAGCTGCTGGCATGTGGGTGTTTTGTTTAGCAGTCACATAGCTGAAAACAGTTCAAGCAAATTTCATGTTTGTTATGTAGAGAAGGGCAGATTTCTGGGTGTCATTTAAATCCTGAGGTCATTTTCCTCCTAGCCTGGCTGGTCATCTCGTGAGCTGTGGGACTAAGGGGTGGTTTGTGAGTTCCTCTGTTAGAGTTTTAATGCCTTGTACACCCATAGCTACAGCTAAATCTCCCCAGTAGGCAGCTCCATTGTTGGAGCACAGGCCTTTGGCTTTGTTATATAAGTAAATTTGATCAGCTTGTGAAATGTAGAATAAATCTTTTAAATTTACCACATGTTAATAAACCTTCTCAGATGGTCCTAAAATGGAAAGTCTACTTGCAAGGAAATTTGGGTGAGGGAGTTTGGGAAGTATTTGAGACTAATTATATATAAAGTAAAACTTTAGGTAAGTTCTACATTTAATTTCTGCTATAATTTGAAGCCTATATCTCTTTTGAATTTAATATTTATGAGGCATATTTTAAAGTCCATTTATATTTGTTTGTCCAACAGAACTATGAGGAGAATGACATATATAATTTAAAATTTTCTAGCGTGATTACACTGAAAAAGTAAAAAGAAAGTGAATTTTTATAGTTGTGCTCTTGGGGATTGATATAGAGGCTTCACACTGGGCCAAATCTTATTTTCTTTTTAACATTCGGTTTGAGATAGGGTCTTGTGAAGTTGCCCAGGCTGAGCTTGACCTTGCTAACCTTCTGCCTCAGGCTCCTAAGTAGCTAGGATTACAGGTGTGCACCATTATGCTCAGTAAATAATGTATTTTATTTAGCCTTTTATATCCAAAATATTGCCATTTCATTATGTCATTTGTATAAAATTACTGAGCTAATTCATATTCTTTTTTTGTACCGTGTTTTAGCATTGTGGCATGTGTTCTGTACTTACAGCATGTCTGCCATATTTCAGGTGCTAAATGATCCCATGTGGCTGCCATACAGGGTAGCACAGATGTGTACAGAGCAGTTGCAAATACAAGTTGCACTTTTATTTTTCCATTTTATCATTCTCTGTGCATGCCAACATATGATTTGCTAAATTAATGACATATAGGGTTAGTTAACTATAAAAACTTAAGTGTACCCTAAAAATGAATGGGTGTATGAAAAACAAATGATTGTAAATATGTAAAGTATCCTAAGCTGTTGGTTGCTTTCAGCAGTGGCTAACAAAAATAAGGGCCAATATAAATTAAGAATGATGGAAGCTTTCAGAAAATGCTTGAGCAAAATTATTTAGGATAATTTGTTTTTCAAGACAACTTCTGAGTAGGAGTTATAACAGTAACATCACTAAGAGTTTTCGAAAGGTGAGGGGACTATTCAAAATACACTTGATAAACACTGTCATTTGATTCCCCAAAGCCTGTGTAAGGATGGGTGCTAGTGTTATGATTCATATTGTGTGTGTGTGTGTGTGTGTACTGGGGACATTGAGCCATGCAACCACCGTTTGTAATTTTAAGTTTTCAGACAAGATCTCCCTAAATTCCTAAATTGCCCAGGCTGCTGGCACTTTTAATCCTGCTGCCTCAGCCTCCCAGAATGCTGGGATTATAGGCACACATGATTCATATTTTACAGATAGGAAGCCTGAGACCAGAAAGCCTAAGTGATCTGTAGTAGGTCACTTAGGAAAGTGACCAGTGTGGGATATGAACAGTGTAGGCAGTTTTATGGAGCCCTGTCCCTTAGACTCTCCCAGACTGCATCATCAGGCATAGCTCAGAGACGTTACTTCACCTTGACAGTTCATGATTGAGTTTAAATGTTCTTTAGGTGTTAAAAAAAGTGGGATTGTATAAATTGATATAATCAATTTATTCTGGAAACTTCAGTACAAACTAACCCTTTATTTTAATTTTTTAAAAATTATGCAGTAAATTTATTGAAGATTATGGGATGGTGCCAACAGGAACAGGCAGGTGGGCGAAGGGGCAGAGGGGCAGAGGGGAAAAATGGAGAAGGAAAAGGACTCACTCTTTAACCTGCGTGCTACTTGCTGTTGGTTTTTAAGTCTTAATCTCAATTGTTTAATCTTTTTCACTGATCTTCAATTTAAGTTGAGCCTTCATACTTTATTTCTCTGCCCAACCCTGTCTTGGAGGAAAAACAGCTAACTATGTATCAACTTTTATTATTATAGAGAACTAGAACTTACAGTGTAATTGCCAAGGTAGGGCTCTGATACTAATGGAATAGTGTTATTATATATTAACAGTAATTATAGTAGCAACAAAAATTTATTATAGGATTACTGTATGCCAAGGTTTTTGCTAAAACTTTACTCATTTAAAAAAATTTAATCATCAGGATAAGACTTAAAGGTTAATTTAATCTTCACTATAGTTAGAGACATTCAGACTTTATGAGAATTATTTTATGAGATTCTGGGTGTCCTGTTTTAAGGATGAAGATGTAGGTGAATGGACACAAAGCCAGGTGAGATGAGGAGAGCTTGCAGAAGCAGTAATCTTTAACCTGAGGAAGAGAAGACCTAGAAGAAAAGTGGATGTGATCATTCATTGTCTTTAAGTATTTGGAACAAGGAATATGTTGTAAAGAGAAAACTGGAAAAAAAAAAGGAATATACTGTTTCTCTAAAGAAAGAAAAAAGATACTTACAGAACAGTAGATTAAATTCAAAATAAGGATTTTTAAACAGTTAATTTAAAAAGCTAAAAATCAGCTTTCTGCCTGGATGAGGTCACTTCCTGGATAATCATAGATTAAATATTTGCATTTGGAATATTTGGAATATGCAAGGGCAAAGGAATTGATTGTCTGGAAATTCTTCCAATGAAACAAACTTTAAATTCTTTCTGACTGTTTAGGTTTGTGATTTTGTAGCACACTGTGTTAAAAAACCAGATTCTGTTTGTAATGTAAAGAATTACTCAGTAGTTTTGTAAACTAAGTTTGAGAATATTATTTAATAATTGAATGTCAAAGCCCAGAAAGACTTTAGAAACGTTGGAGTCTACACACATTTTGCAGATGAGGAAACTGAGGAGGTTGAAGGAAACGAATGAAGAGTTCAGTTGGGCAGGTTCAGTTGGACAACTGAAGGGTTCAGTTGGACAGGTGGTAAGGCAGGTATTGCTTTTAAAATGTTGGTTTCTAATGCATCTTGCAGACAGACTAAACCATATTGAGCTTCTTCTTCCCCCGGTACCATGAATCAAATCGAGCAGCGCTGTACTGCTGAACTAATCCTCAGAGCTTTGTATCTTGAGATAGTCTCACTAAGTTCCTAGGCTGGTTTCCTACTTCAGCATCTTGATTAGATGGACTTATAGGAATGGGCTTGTGTGCCTTGCTCAGATAGCACATTGTAAAAGGTCCTTTTACATCTTCCTCAGAGTTAATAGAATAAAGTCGCCGTAAGTTCATTTGTGTTCTAATTAGGGCACATTTGTATCCTTTCTCATAACCTTATGGAAATGTAGAACTCAGTGATTTTTCTAAAGAAAAGTTTTCTGTTTCCTTATCAAAGAGTTCTCAGCAGAGGGTCAAAGATCTGCATTTTATTTTTTATTTTTTAATTTGTGCCGGCCATGATTAGTGGGCCACACCTCTATGGGTCACTCAGCACGTAACTGGCATTATTGAAGTTTGATGTTTGAAGTTTGATCTACGTTAGCTTAGTCAGTTCACAGTAAGGCATGAAACTTTGCTATAAGCCTTTTTAAAATAGTGTACTGTATGCTAGTTTAAAAAGCATTTAGGCTTCCTGATGCAGTTCAACAACATGCGATTGAATTTCACCGTGGGCCAATCTGTTCATTTCCCAGAGCCTCAGTTTCCTCACTGGTAAAATAGCCATTAGATCTGTTTCACAGGGCTTCTTGAAGGTTAAATAGTTAAAAGAAGACATTACTTGGGAATTGCTGAGCTCAGCATCTAGTGCATTGTAAATTTTCAGTAAGCACAGTTATTGTTATAGCAGTTTACTCAAGGAATTTTAAGGATGGATAAAAGTTATTTAATATAGATTAAGGATTAAT
Organism: Hydrochoerus hydrochaeris; assembly: GCA_004027455.1. Classification (NCBI taxonomy): domain Eukaryota; kingdom Metazoa; phylum Chordata; class Mammalia; order Rodentia; family Hydrochaeridae; genus Hydrochoerus; species Hydrochoerus hydrochaeris. The sequence continues at coordinate 5,852 of PVLA01001446.1, read as the reverse complement.
TCAAAAGCTTAATTTATTTTTAGTTCAGAGTTCAGACAAAATGTCTTAAATGCCTTGTTTAAAAGTCCTGAATTGAAACAGTGCTTAAAAATAATACACACTGCACTGTGTAGTTTTTTTTTTTTAATTTTAAATTTTTATTTTTGGTGATATTGGGGATTGAGCTTAGAGCCTTCTCACTGAGGTGCATCCTCAGATCTTTTTAAGTTTTTATTTTGAGACATAGTCTTGCTGAATCGCCCTGTGTGGGTTTGAACTTGTGCTTCTCCTGCTTCACTCCCTCCAGGTGCTGGGATGACAGGCGTGTACCACCACAGAAAGCTAGCACTGTTTTCCACGTTTGTGAATTTAATCCTTCTAAGTGTCACTAGCTGTTTTTGTGGAATGATCACTTGTCACCTCCTAGAGCTGTCATACTCATTTCATAGGCACCAGGTTTGGACCAGTTCTGGAGGTTAAAGTAGGCCAAGAAGGGAGGTTAAAGCCGGCCAAAAAGGACCTGCTATGGGTAACAGTCGACCTTTACCTGGAGGACACCCAGGGAACTGGTGCACTTGTGTGTGTGTGTGTCTGTGCTATTACTCAGGAACTTTGTCTTGAGTAAACACAACCTCTCATGACCCTGTAGATGAGTTTGCTTCCATAATGTTTTTTGTTTGCATATTTTTGCCCTTTGAATCCAGTCTGACTTTTAATATTGTATCTCTCGCAGTAGCTAGTCAAAAACATTGTCAGTTTGACTTCTCAGCCTCTAAGAGACAGTAGGAAGAGAATTACAGAAAGCTGCACTGGACATCAGTAATACTTATATTGGTGGTGGCCTATTTTTCATGGACTCTGGTTGTCAGCTTTTTCTATTCAAGTTCTGTGTTTCATTTTCCTGGGGCTTATGTGTCATCTAGCTGAGTTAATACATTTATCAGCGTTAATGGAAGAGGGTTAGAGGACCATGTAGACATTTAACTGTGTCTCAGGCAATATTTTGTTTTACCACCATCACATCAATTATTTGAAAGCACTTTGGAAATTGAGATCACTGTGTTACTATGTTAATGAATTTTTGGCATTCTTTCTAGCTTATCCATTAATGAGTGCAGTCGTCATAGAAATCATGGATCATGGAAGAGCTGGGGATATTGGGGCTTTTTGTAAAGGTATTTATGGGTGTATGCACTCTTTTCTTGGGTTACATAATTAATTTTAAAATTTTCATTTTAAAATAAAAAAATTTAACTTCCTGCTTGATTACAAAGTAGTCCTGGTAATTATAGTTTCAGATATATAAAAATATCCAAGAAAACAGAAAAACTATAATCTTCTACTTACAGATAGTGTTTTGGAGGCATTTCTATGTTTTCCTGTTATTCTGAGCATTTGTTTGTGTTTATATGGTGTACACAGTTTTATATGATGCTTTACTTTGCTTAACATTATACTATATTATGAACATCTCTGTGACATTAAAATATTTGCAATATTTTTTAATAGACACATATTATTTAATCTTAGGGTGTTTCTATAACTCATTTAACCAATTTCCTATATTTTCAGTTTTTTACTGCTATGTAAAAATACTGTGGTGATCATTCTATGCATGTGTACGTACATTCTCTCTTTGTTTTTCTCTGTCCCTAAATTTTTGTGTGTATCTCTGATTATTTTAATAAGATAGTTTTCTAAAAGTAGAGTTAGTCAAAGTTAGGAACTTTTTACCCCCCAAATCTGTATTCTTTTGTGGACAGAAGGCACCATTTTACACTCCCAGAGAGCGGCAGATGGAGAGAAGCTTCTGTAGTTTTTACATGATGCTGGGTAGGACTGGCTATTTGTGGCCATTCTGAGGAGGTTGTGGAATTCCAGAACTGAAATGGAATGGTTCTTAGAAGATATCTTTTCCTACTCTGACATCATACAGGTGAAGAAATTGAAAACTGAGAGTTACTTGATTCACTCATGATCTCATAGCTAGTAATTGGCTGAGCCAGGAGGTTTAGATAGTTGATTCTTTGTCCTGTTTCTTTTCTTTGTCTTGATCATGATGCACAGGAGGCCATTGTCTTCCATGATTGAATTAGAGGGGAGCAGAACCTGTGGCAGAACCTTATTGTATTTTATTTTATTTATTTATTTTTTGCTGCAACAAGTCTTCTGCTTGGTATTCTGTGCCCTTAGCCATCATCTGGTCAGGTATGAGCTGTATGCCTATCCCTGTAGCCGAGGAGGTGTTTACCACCACTAGGGTTTGCTTCTCATGCCCACATGCATGAGTTTGAATGAGGGATGCTAGGAAGTTGCCAGTTTAAGCGAAACCACATGGCATGAGAATAAAGGAGAGATGATTTCCTGAAGAAAAGTGCCTGGAAGAAAGAGTGCTGGGCAGGCAGAAACAACAGATGTCTGTGGCAGATGAAAGGGGGCTGGCCAGACAAAGCATATGCCTTACAGAAGAATAGCAATCACGAAGGCCCTGGACAGGGCAGAACTTAGTGTATAAACAACTGAAAGAAGCCAAGGGGCTGAGCCAAGTAAGACCAGGGGGTGAGGAATGCAGGGATGGTTTCAGAAAGGTAAACTGAGGCAGGGTCCTGCAAGACCCTACAGTGAAAGCTGGGTGTTTGGATTTTATTCTGCAAGAATGGAAAGGTTTTAGAGGAGTTTAAGTGGTTTAACCATTTAAAGATTGCTCTGGATGCAGTGTGGAGAATAGATTGGAGAGGTATGTCAGTTAGTTTTCTCTCATTGTTGAGACAAATTATCTGACACTCAAATTTAAGGGAGGAAAGGTTTATTTAGCTTACAGTTTGTGGAATTTTCCGTCCATACTCAGCTGGCTTCAAGGCAGAGTGGCACATAGCACAGGACAACTTTTCAGCAAAAGCAACAAGAGCAAAAATGGAAGATATATTGTATGCAGGCTACCCACCCCAGGGTGAGTATAGCACTCACACCTTTAACCCCAGCATTGGACCAAGATTCAGTCACAAGCTCTAGAAGCCTGCCCCCATGACTGCTTTAGGTTCTAGGGGGACATCCAGACACAAACCATAAACACAAACACATTTATGGGTGAGAAATGGAAGTTTCTTGGGCCAGGATGGTGACAGTTGTGACATAGCCCAGTGGAAAGATAGATGACCCACCTTAGGATAGATCAGCAGAATCTGTTAGCGGGTGGGATGTAAAGAGAGGAAGAATGACATAGACTTCTGGTTTGAGGAATAGAAATCATGGAGCTCCATTCATTGTGATTTAGTGTTTTTTTGAGTATTATTTTGTGGTACTCATCTCCTTCCATCTAGACTGTACGCCTAAGAGCAAAGGTTAGTTGGCATCTCATCCTTCTCAATGATTCTAGCACTAAAGGCTCTTATAGACTCTCAACTAGAAGTGTATTAGGTGGGTAATTGATTGTAAACTCCACTTCCAAGTTAGGTATTTAAAGAGGGCACAAAGGAGCAAAACCAAGACCTTTTTGTTATGATATTTGTTATCATTGGTTTTTACATCTATTTAAGATGAGAAGCTACACAAGAACAAGGTACTATGGGCATAGGAAACATAATTAGACCTCAGAGGTAAAGAAATTTGTCCTAGATAATTTATTGGTAGATCTGGGACATTCTTTAACTCTTAGTATTCTCATTAAATCATATTACTTATTGTAGTTATGGGTAATTTCTTCCTGCCTGACATTTTTGTTCCTCCTTTCATTGATGTTCTTCTGTGTATAAAAATAAAACCAGTTCCTGGTAGTCTTTTATGATTTTTGCTTTTTTAAAAAGTTTTTTCTTCTTAAAGTTTTTTCTTCTTTACCAAAACAATCTTATTGTGACACATCCACAAGAAGAGTCTAAAACCAAAAGCAATGAGTCCAGTGTCCTAGCAGCACCTGCCAGAAATAATGGAGCAAACTAGACCTCTTCAAATTTTTTGCTTCCAGAACATCAGCATTGGGCTCAGCTAGTGAACACAGAAATGCACTAGCTGTCTGTTACTCAAACAGCCATTTGCTTTGTCTCTGGTTTTTATTTTTTTCTAGGAGAATTTTTAAAAGAGGAGGAATTAAAAAGAGGCAGTCTGAAAGAGAATGTCTATAGGCTACAGTGGCACAAACCTATAATTCCAACTACTCAGGAGGCTGAGGCAAAAGGATTACAAAATTGAGGCCAGCCTAGACAATTTAGTGAGACCCTGTCTCAACATAAGCTAAGAAAAGCACGTGGACATGGCTCAGTGGCAGAGCACTTAGCTGGTGTGTAAGATCATGTGTTCAGTCCCTAGAACTGGAAACATTAAAAGCCCAACAAAACATCCCCAGGATGCCTACAGAATCCAAGCCACCATTACCAGGAGTCCTGCTCTGCAGGCTGCTGTTTCTATAGACTGGAGTGACCATCACACAGTGATTTGGATCCGGCTTGCCTTCAGCTTTGAAGCCCCCATGTGAAATAGTGAGCCCCCTTCCAATAAGTACTTGCATTTTGGGGTGAAAACCTGCTTTCTGTTCAGGTTATTTTTCTATTGGCACAGATTTCTAAACGAATGAATAAGAGAATTTAAGAAACTAACATTAGATGGGCATGGTGGTGCTGAGTGGGTCTTCCTCTTGAGCAGCATAGACTATTTTAAAAGATAAAGAGTGAGATAAGCACTCAAAAAACATGTCCTTCTCAACCAGACATTAGAATATAAAAGTTTTTTTTTTTTTTTTTTTTTTCTGTTTGACACGTGTTGGGAGAGTAGCCGGAAGGCAGGAAGGTGTCCTGGGAGAGGAGCTGAAGGTTTACTAACTTTCTACAACATCTTCTAACTACTCCCCCCATTTCTTTAAAGACACAGTGCAACAGAGATAACGTCCTTCTCTGCTCAAAAGAAACCACTATCACATTCTGCCACTGAAACAGTCTTCAATGACAAAGTAATGTTATGTACTAAAATAGGAAAGGATTTAAAAGTATATCTAAACAATACCAGAACAAATACATTTTTGTTTTTGTTCAAAGTATCTGTCACAGGATCCGTCGGGAACCATTATCACTGTCCACGTCATTCACAGGTGCAGTTCAGCACAGCTCGGTAAGAGCACAGCTCTGCAGGCTGGGTTCAAATGCCAGGTGTGTCCCAAACCGCCCGTGATGGTGGAAGGGAGTTATTTAACCTCTCTGTGCCTTGATTCCTTGTCTGAAAAACAAGAACATTAACAGTTCCTTTCTTTCTCCTAGCTTATAATGAGACTTAAATATCATGTTTACAAAATAAATAAAATCCATGGGCTACATATGTTATTAAAGTATTTTAGAGACTAGCAAAAGTAATCTCAATATTTTCTACTAGCTAGCAACTAATACTTTATGCATTAAAATGAATACCTTAATAGGAATGGGCTTAATTTCCTCAATTGCCCTACACAGTGTCAAAGGGGCGTTATCGGAGAGCTCACTCTCACCCGTCCTTCCTCTGTGCCTTCTTCGGAGTTCCCTTTAGCCAATGTGGTTAGACCCCCAGCCCAGGATTAAGGGAACAGGAAAGGCTGGGGAACACAGAGCAAACTCTGGGCATATGTCCTCCTCTTATTTATCACGCTGCCTTTGTAAATATCGTATTTTCTAATAAAACTGAAAATATTCTTTTCCTTGGTTTCCAACTGCCCCTCTGTGCTTGGTTGAGCGAAGTCGGTAGGTAATGTTGACTCCTGTGCAGTCAGCAACCACTGGACTTCCTGAGCAGTCTCAGGACCTCTGTGTTCATCTCCGCACCTCTGCAGAAGGAGGTTTTAATGGGGAAGAAAATTTAAAACACTGCTCATTGATTGCTTTAAAATTTTATAGAAATATGCCTAATAATGATTTGGT